>JAOVVA010000010.1:12659681-12687787 GCA_028565275.1 Leiocassis micropogon
ATAACTCCACATGTGTTCATTCATAGTTTTGATGCCTTCAGTGAGAATCTACCAATGTAAATGGTCATGAAAATAAAAGAAAACACATTGACAGATAGATGAGAAGGTGTGTCCAAACTTTTGGCCTGTACTGTACATGAAAGACCTTATGTTCATCTTACAATGGTTTTAGGAAATAAACCACAACAGGCACTCAGAATCCATGTGAGTGGAATGTTATCCATATGCGTTTGTTCCATTGTGATTCAAAAATCCTGTTGCAATGAATTTGTCCTCATGAAAATAGAAAACATGTGTGTGGAAAGCTTTAGGCAAATATTAAAAACTTCCAGTGAACAGAAACTTTCAGGGACATGCAACAGGACAAACAAAATATTTGTGAGACATCTGTAACACTTGTGTTGTTGTATAATATTTTGTATTGTGTATAATATTTAAATGAGGGAAACACCCTATATCACACACATATCCGTATTTGACACACATGCACGTTCCAATTATGGATTTTTTTAAGATGTAAAAACATCTAGGTTGAAACGAACTGGGATTGGAATGTGTAGGTGTGTCAAATACTGATGTGTGTGTGATATAGGGTGTTTCCCTCATTTAAATATTGCTACTTTGACATTAGTTTTTAACCTCATGACAATAGAAATGTTACAGATGTCACGCAGATGTTCAGTTTGTCCTGTTGCGTGTCCCTGAAAGTGTGAGCCGTGGTATAAGCATTAAGCATGTAGATCACCATCACTCCCATGTATACAAAAAAAGAAAGAAAAAGTTTTCATCTCCAGGGGTCACATTCACTGCATATTTTAGCAAGTCGTGCCTCTCTGCAATGCCAAAGGCCTCCTCTACAATAGTAGGATTAACCTCTGAGCTAAGCCCCCACTTCCACACAGCCTTTTGTTCAAATTAGGGCCCTGAGGTGATGAAGTCCTTTCTGTAGAATGTATGTATGTGTGTGAAGCACTTCAGGTTGGAATGCTATTCAAGAAGATTAAAACTCGTGGATTGAAGCTGTGTGTGTGTGTGTGTGTGTTGGGGGGGGGGGGTTGAATAGAAACACCTTTCTGTTAGAAGGATTGTCATTGTATGCGTTGGGGGCTGAGGGGTTGTGCAAATGTTGCCAGTTAAAAGCAATCCTACTGGTATGTTTGCTTAGTGTCTAGCATCTTTTTGTGTGTTAGTTAGGCCCTTTTGTCTTTCACAACGCTCAGTGTTCACTTCACTCATGTGCTACAAAGCTCAGTCTTTTCACACCAATATTTACTTTAGCCATGTCCTTCCCACAACACTTCCTCCCTCATTCTTCCAGCCACTTTACAAGTGACCTTTAATGTAGACACGGTCGAATGCAACTCACCGGCTATGATGTATTATGCTCGTAAAACCTGAGGCTTAATGTGAACAAATCTCAAGCTCACCTTATCCCTACCTATAAAAACGAAAAGCAGAAATCACTTAAAATCTCTATACAGAATTTTAAGTGAAATGCCCAAAAATGTAAATAAAAAAAATAAAATTGCAGTGTAAATCTCAAAAACAAGATTTGGGTTTTCCATATGCATGCCACTCACTTCCTTAATAATTCCTTAATAACACTTTACTTTGGTCAATTAGTCACATGGAATTTACTAAAGCACTTCTCGCTTAAATATAAATATTAATATAATTATTACTATAAATATTAATATAATATTTATCAAGCGTTATTTAAAAAAGGAAACTCTAAAACTTGGTAGCTTAGAATATTTCACAAACTGTAACATCACAATTTAATTATTTGAAACTTTAGGTGAGAGAAAATATCTACAAATACTATATATGAAAATATGACATTATAGTGACATAATACAAAATAAATATATAATACAGTTTTATGCATAAGTCTTGAGCTAACCCTCATTTGATCATATTTTGCTTCCAATGAGACAGACTTTCTTGTATTTATTTTAATGTGGTCTGTTATGTACAGTCATAATTAGTTATGACCAGACCCATCCATAACTAGAAATACACTGCTCTACAGGTATGTGTCATATGTACGCTGATATTGTGCTATCTTGACATTAAAATAGTCGTCGTCAAGTTTTAATGCAGGTTTACTTCTTAAATAAGTGTAACGGAGGAGTATTGAGCTCGGGTGATGTTTATTGACGGTTTGTCTAAGCGTCTAAGTGTCTGTGTGTTCTTTCAGCCTGTGACTGTGACCCCAGAGGAATTGCTGAGCAGCAGTGTAACAAAGCCACGGGACATTGTGTGTGTGTGGAGGGTGTGTCGGGCCCCCGCTGTGACACTTGTGCTCGGGGTTACTTTGGTGAATTCCCACACTGTGAACGCTGCCACCAGTGCTTCGCTGAATGGGATGTGATCGTAGGAGAGCTCACTAACCAGACACACAGGCTGGTGCAGAAAGTTAACACCATTAAATCCAATGGCCTCACTGGGCCTTACAAGGACACCATTAACAACATGGAGCGGAGTGCCAATTCCATCCGCGAGCTTCTGGCCCAGAACCCTGCTACTCAGCCTCTCACTGAGATCCAGAGCCTGCTCGAGCAAGCTACGTAAGTCGTGTCCGATGTAAACAACTGACGGTGGAATTCGTCGAGCTAAACAATTTGCAGTTAATTCGCTTCTTATTGTATTTGTTATCAACTTTTCCTGCCTGTTTTTTAGGAGGCAGCATCACAATCTTTTCATGTAATTTAATGTCTTTGTTAAATTTATTTACCTGCAGTACATTTGTGTGAATATTGTATTACTTAACTATGAACCATCTACAAGTTCGACCAAATCGCTTTCAGTTCACTCTATTTGCTCACGACATATAGTGTAACAGTGTTATAGAGAATATGTAGTTGGTTATTCATCCATCCATACCAGTTGAGATTGAGGTAAAGAAAATGACCAACCAGTTCCAAACATGTTGCACTTAGCCCTCTGTATTTTCAATATTATTACATGATTTTGAGGTGCAGTAAGCATTTCGACAAAATCCCTCATTCTGTCTTGTGTTCGACTGTGAGGTTAATATGCACAAGTATACATCTGGTAGATAAAACGATATTGCAATTGAAATTTACTCTGAAATGAAAATAGCAGACTCGTGGTCCAAAGATGATATGGTAATGACATTTACAAACTTCTGACACTTTTTACTCTAGATCCTTGATGGCAGAAATGAATGAGAAGCTGAATCAGACAGAGGAGCTCTTGTCTCAGATCGCTGAAAACAGCACAGATTCGAAGCTAGAAACACTCAGTGAAGAAGCCCAGAAATTGCAGCGTACCGTAAAAGACCTGCAAGACCAAGTTGAGTTCATGAAGAATTCCGATGTGCGAGGTGAGCAACACGGCGTCTGTCAAAGACTTTTTTAATTATGATAGATATTCCTAAACATGCTCAATAATCCATATTTAATGTTTTCATATGGATTGGCCAACCTCGTAGGAGCATTAAACAGTGTAAAGAAACACATGCAGGAGTCTGAAGCAGCAGAGGCTCGAGTGAACGCCTCAATCAGTGATCCTGAGAGCCTGGTGGAGCAGTCAGCCTCACTGCGTAATTACACAGAGTCTATGATGAATGAGATTAAAGAGGAGTTCCAGAGGAAGCAAGATGAGCATACCAAGACGCTGGATGATCTGGCTGGCCAACTCGAGACCCTGGACCTGTCTGAACTCAGTGAGAAGGTGAGTATATTATTTAGTATCATGTCAAGACTGTATTATACTATATGCATGATGGAAGGATTAACACACAACGGAACTGACTACTTGCATCATGTCATTACCACCCTGTTATACGTAAGTCGCTGCGAATGACTCAAAACAATTAGAATACTCAATTAGATGAATGATCATATTATCCAGACAGCAACCATTATGTAAATTACAGCCAGTGCGCAACAATCAGAGTTGCTATTATAGAAAATCAATCAATGAATGTATTAAATTATTCCAGTCACCATACTCTTAATTTTAGTATCAGTCTTTAATAGAACATTAACAGGTGTTTGACCCCAAAGCATGTTTAGTTTAATTAGATATCTCCTTATAATGATTTTTATTCATTATAAGCAAATTCCTTTTTTTTTTTCTCCATTCAGTCTTAATTGATACAACAAGACAACACCGCATTAGCGCTAATACAGTATATGAAGCTTGTATAGTGATAGAGCTCATTCTGATCTGATCCCAGACTTGTGGCAGCCGTGCTGGATCGGAAGCCTGTGCTGACTCTCCCTGCGGAGGTCTGGGCTGTCTGGATGCTGAAGGAAACAGGAAGTGTGGGGGAGAGGGATGTAATGGTCTAACCACATTGGCCCATAATGCCTGGCAGAAAGCCAAGGACTTTGACCAAGATATTGTCAGTGCTATGGAGGAGGTGGACAAGCTTTCTAAGATGGTGAGTTAATCCACTGTATATTTCTACTAGCAATGACAGAAGTTACTACTAAACAGTTTATGTAGTTTATAACTGACCTGAATGTTCTTTGCGTATTCAGGTGTTTGAGGCAAAAGTAAAAGCAGATGAGGCCAAGTTGAACGCTCAAGAGGTTCTGCAGAAAACCAATGCGACCAAGCAGCGCGTGGACAACAGCAACGAAGAGCTGCGCAGGCTCATCAAACAGATCCGAGACTTCCTCACTCGTACGCTCACGATGTCTATTTTAGATCTAATATGCTAATTAACATGTTCACCTTGAGGCTAGTTGATTTACTTGTGTGGGTGTTTAATACGTCATAAAAACCGACTGGTATTTTTCTCAGGCTCGTATTTTAGACAAATAACTTTTTCCACACCCACACTACAAAACTGCTTTGAATGTTTAAACGGTCATTAGGAACCTTTGCTCTACTCATCTTTGCTGTTTCCGATGACGTCTTCAGAAGAAGGAGCGGACCTGGAGAGCATCGAGGCCGTGGCTAACGAGGTGCTGCAGATGCAGATGCCCACCACGCCGGCTCAGCTGCAGAACCTGACAGCAGATATTCGGGAGCGCGTGGCCAGCCTGTCTGACGTGGCGGACATCCTTAACCAGAGCGCTGCTGATATTGAGAGAGCTGAGACTCTGCTGGAGCAGGCCCGCAAAGCCAGGTCAGAACTTTGTTTCCAGCACAGAACATGACTTTTTTTTGATGTACAATAGTTTGCAATGTTTTGTAACCTGTTTGTAATTACAAAGCTCCTCTTTGTAACAGGAAAGAGGCGTTTGATGTAAAGAGCACAGCTGAGCTGGTACAGGAAGCTCTGGACCAGGCGGAAAAAGCTCAGACGGCCGTGACTGAGGCCTTGAAGCAGGCCACTAATGACATAAAGGGAACACAGGCTCTAATTGTATCTGTAAGTTCAAAGTAAAGATTAGGTAAAGAAAATATGGTTTAAGATTAAAATTCTAAAAAGTTTAGATCCTGTTCCAAATAACAGATCCAACATCTCTGCCAACAAGCAAATAACCATTATGACACAAACATCCTAGAAGGAAAATACAGTGAGTAAAGTAAAGTTATAATCTCATACAAGTTTTTTTTATAGGTTTTGTACAGGTGCTTGGAAGTTATTTTATAAGTTTAAAATGTGATTAATTAAAATACAATTGCTGGAAGGTGTTATACACTATATGGCCTAAAGTATGTAGACTAACAACTAGAGATGGGAATCACCAGTGACCACCCGATACGATATTATAACGATACCTAGGGGCTGATTTGATTAATATTGCGATTCTGCAAGTATTATGATTTTATAAATATCCAGATTCTGTATTACACTATTATTTGAGAAAAAAACTCTAAAAAATTAAGTCATAACTCAAGTTTTTTTTACCGTAGCTTTATTCAACAGCTTCACAACTGAATTGAACCGTATAACATTCGTTTCTCATTTAATAACCATTTTAAACATCTTAGGCATTTAAAAAATACAAACTAACTTTATATAAATTAAACTAAACAAAAAGCAAAATTTTTACTGAGCAGCACATATCTCTGTCATCCGCCAGAATTATTATTTGTAAACAATCTTGGTAAATAATGCACTTCTACCACACTGGATGCCAATGTGGGAATATTTCAGAGAGGGCCACCTGTAGGATTATAAAGAAACTGCGACTTTTACCACCTTGAATGCCTGAAAGTCTTCCGGTCACTGACCAATCGACTGGTTTCGACCTCTATTATAAATGTAATATATTATTTAAAAAGCGTCTGAAAAAAATTGAGAAAAAAAAATTGCGCTACAGTCGCAATTCATAACTGAATATTTTTTTCCCACATCTCTACTAACAACCCACTAAGTTCCAGTGTCAAATATGGAATTGGATTTTGGCAGTTACTATTAGTATTCCTAACTTACCACTGTACATAAAGCATATTGTCAGGTGAAACGCATCTCGATTTGACAACAATTACCTTGTTACCAACATTACATCATTACGGCTAGCTGCCAGTTCAACCCCAATAGTCTGTAAAATCAAACTGGATGTGGTAACAGAACAAGAGCTGAAACAAGCTTACTGAAAGAGCTGCAAGGATGTAATGTTCAGCACATATATCACTTAGTATAGTACTAATTCGCCTACAGAGGCATCAATGACGACTTTTTCAGTAGTGAAGTGAATAATAATAAACCCTAAAGGGATGCATGGGAGGAAATAGGCGGGATTTGATATTCAAATGATGAATATGAATTAATTCAACCCTTGAATATATGAATAAATATACATTTAACTCTTGTTTAAATATTTAATAATGATTTATTATTTGGTTTTTCCATGAGAAAGAAGAAGATTTGCATGTTGCAAATGCATTCTTACATTACTGGATTTTTGGATTACATTATGCATTTATGGGATCCACCCCAGTCAGGGCTGTGTTTAGTGTGATACATGGGCTGGTAAATCTTTGCATGTAGGGAAGCTTAGGTTTGATCTTGTTTTTCTTTTGTCAATTGCAGGTAGAGTCAGAGACGGCAGATTCAGAGTTCAAGCTGAGTAACGCTACCCAGAGGCTACTCCAGCTGGAAAAGGATGTGGCTCTTTTGAAAGAAAAAGCCCTCAATACTGCTACCACTGTAGAAATGACAGAGAAAGACACAGACAGTGCAACTGAGCTGGCAGAGCAGATCAAAAAGGTACCTGTATACACGGTCAAGTTTGTAATAAACTGAAGTGTAAAAAAAAAAGGAAGCCTGCATGTGAATGTAATTACAGGGAAATCATATAGCATTCTTGGACCAACAGAAAATCAGTGGTTTCCTCTTTTTGTGTGTAGGATCTGGACACAGAACTGAAGGATAAGTATGGTACTGTGGAGGGCCTCATCTCTGAAAAGGCTCAGGGTGTAGCAGATGCTAAGAAAAGAGCTGAGATGCTTCAAGAGGAAGCCAAAGAGCTGCTGCTGCAAGCTAGTGAAAAACTACAGCTTCTCAAAGGTACTGATATAAACTGAGAAATTTTTTGTTTGAGATTTTATATTGAGGGGAAAAAAACTATATTTGTGAGTACTTCCAATCATTAAAAACGTAAATAATAAATCAGAAACTGTAACCCGGCATGATGAGGCAGCAGTGCAATGGATATAATTATGGAAATGTAGGCCAAGAGGTTTTGTTAATATTCCCATTAAATGTCAAAATGGGGGGGAATATGATTGGGACCAGCAACCATGTAATGATGTAAAGTCACTGAGACCACATTTTTGTCCATTCTGAACTGTGAATATAATCCAAAGCTCTTAATCTATATCTCTATAATTTTATTTATTTATTTCAAATCAGCCAGAAAATTAACTGATAGTTATATGAATAGGCAGGAATATAGATGTTTCCAGTAAAGTTACTGGTGAGAATATACCAAATAACTGGTTTAACTGGTTCACCTACAAGTGTATACTTTTTGCTCATTTAAATGAATAAAAAAAAGGTTATTAGAACATATCTGAGATTATGAGAGAAATTCAAGATGAACTTTTGATTGTATAGGTGTACACACATTTTATTGTTTTTGTTATTCTGTTCCACACTGTTAAAATATGAATGAACTTGTTTTCCAACAGATTTGGAAAAATCCTACGATGAAAACCAGAAGACACTGGAAGATAAAGCCAACCAGCTAGTGGATCTAGAAAAGGCTGTGAAAGAGTTACTTCAAGAAATTAGCCAGAAAGCCACTGTATACAGCACCTGTCTTTTTTAATACTATAGTCAATAAGACTAGAAAATGACAATCACTGATTATTCAAAGAGATGTATAAATGGCCTTGGTTCAATAAAGTGGAATGTATTGTGGAATTTAAAAACGACAGTATACTTCAAAGCAATAAATGTGAAGTTCAACCTCTTCGTCCACATGACTGCAAAGGTCTCTACCCATAAAATGATTTTTTTAAATTAAATTTAAAAAATTCTACTTTTTTTGTAGATTTTGTACCAAATTTTGTGAATGACCGTAACTCAAATAAACCAAATTTTTGGTGAGCAATTATGAATTGTGCAACCATTCAGTCACTTTTCATTCACTTACTGTTTCTTTTCCTTTATTACTTATATCACTGTGAATGTCACTGTATATGACAATGTTTTATGGATACCATTATAAGAGATGTATAAGTGCTTTAATATTGTACTTCCAATTTTTTTTTCACTAACATGCCAGGGAGGAGTGCATTTAGTGCAAGAGATTAAAGTCTAATATTTGCAAAGGAAATAAAGAAAAACAATGAAAACATAAATCGATCAGTCATAACCCTTTGAGCAGAATAATAATGTTCAGGGATGGTTGAGGAACATCTACATTTTGGCAGACATCTTTCTTGGAAATTTCCTTTGGGGTCAATAAAGTAACTATCTATCTTATTTTACAATCAGTAGTCTAACATTTTAACCCCTGAGCTACCACTGCCCAGGCAGATGACCATGAGTTCAAGGGGTTGACCTGGCCTCCACATTCCCCAGATTCCAATCCAATCTAGCAAACAGGTTTGATCCATGGAGCACTTAAGGGGATCTGCTGTTAACATCCTGGTACCTGATACCACAGCACACCTCCAGAGGGCTTGATGAGTTCATGGCTTGACATGTCAGAGCTGTTTTGATGGCAGATTGGCACAATATTAGACAGGTGTTTTAACTGACTGTTCACTTACTGCCCAATATATCACACTTACTTGACAGGGGTCATTACAATGAATAATTTTGAAATGAATAATCAATATTATTCACATGTTGCCACCTGTAAGTGGTTTTTAGGTATATGTATACAGTTCATATCGTTCATTGTATGTTTTTAAAGTTGTTTCCTGGAAATGAAGTTTCAGCCAAAAATATTTAAAAGGTTTTAATATTACCCCATTTCTGGATGGTACTTATTATATATGCGTCCAAGCCAAATAAAAGTTATTTACCTGTACCAATACCTGTTATTTATTGCTTAGTTTTTATCTGAATAAATACATCTCATACATATCACAATACAGTTAGTTATGGGCTTCTGCTGAATTTACTGACGATCGACATTTTAAAACTAGCTGTTTCAAAATGGCCTTAAAAAAAAAAAAAGAGGTTGCAAATGGCTTTTTTAAAACCCAAAACCGATGTGATATTTTGCAAAGTCTGAATAAATACCCAGCCTTTTCCATTGTTTCACTTCACCCCCATACAAACACTAGTGCCACCAGCAGGTCTAAATCATACAACACTATTCAACACTTCACTAACGTTCTTGTCACTTACGAGTTCAGTTATAATACATTATTAGGTATAGAATATTTATGGCTTTATATTTCTTTAAAGTAAAAGAAGCTCTAAATTAAACATATTTCTATAAAAATATGTAGAAGAACCCATATATGAACCCATAACTGGGTTCCCTTCCGGCTTCATTTCAAATCCCATGTGCAAACACATGATTACAGAGAAATTACATAGTGCAATATATTCATCTAGTCATAAAGCCCAGTTGGTTTTGTTTTAACACAGTAGCTGGAGTGTACGCTTTTGCAAAATGAAAACGAATTTCAGTGTGATATGACATTCCTAAAAACATTTTAAACTCAATAACTATTGTCTTTTTATTAACCTCTAATTAGAAAGATATCCTTTATTGACATTATACATATGCAGTACAATGAACATTAGTCTTTTCAAATCAGAGCTTGAAGGAGCTGGGGTCAAAGCACTGGGTCAGCCATGGTATACTGTTTCTGGTGCAGAGAGCCTTAAGGTCCATGCTCAAGGGCCTTACTATAACAGTTTGGTATTGAGAAGATTTAAAATCTTAACATCATCCATACCGTTAATAAACTCCCCACTCATAATCAGCACACCACAATTAACTACTGCATCTGTATACTGTACTTGATGAAAATAATTACCGGAAAGTTCCATACTAAAGAAGCCTCATTTCCTTAATTCCACATGTATGCATAATTCTACCAAAATCGATTTCTCAGCAGTTCCACTTCATCCTTAGGGTGTTTTGTGCCGCCTGCGTTGTTTAGGAGTGTTAATTCCACAATTACTCACATGGGACTTCCACACTTTCAGACCAGTATAAGACCCAACCCTTTTATTATGACATTTAAATAACATTAATTGGAACACAGTTTTACTGTAGATTTGTGTGGCGCCGTCTCCTGAAAACTGAGGGTTCAGGATGTCAAATGTGTGCTGTACTGAAACCAGTTATAAAGTGGACAATTATATACATCTAACTTGTTAAATCTAAAAATTAATAGCTTTTCCAAATGAAGCAGCCAGGTTGGCTTCTCTGAAGGCCTCGGAAACAGTCTGGAAAGAAAGAAAAGTTTGAGTCAATAACTCAGAGTAGTAAAAGATCACTCTTAAATGATCAGTGCTATCCAGTATGATTGCATTTAATGATAGTGTAGGACAGCTTTCCTTTAGAATATGATTTTCTCTATCACTTAAAAAAATGTAGTCTTCAACTCGAATCTTCAAAATAAAACTGCCTTAATATTTGGAGGGAAAACGTATATTTTTTTATTATTATTAGTTTTCTGGTAATACTTACGGGGTGAGCGTGGCAGACCCTCGCAACATCCTCACACGATGCTCCATATTCCATTGCTAGTGCAGCCTCATTGATCATCTCACCAGCTCCCTGCATAAAAAAGCATGCGCTTTCAGCTGATGTTGATGTGAAATCAAAATCATCTGCACTAAACATGTGCTGCTAAACATTGTGAAAGACAAAGTGACCTGAAGGACAGTGCTATAGCACCTCAGAAAAGCAATGTGATATGAATATCCTACCTGACAAACAAAAAGAGTGAAATGGAGCACACAATTTAGTCAGTCATATATGAGGGTCAAAAAGTATCCGCATGGAGGCTGTAGAATTCATTTTAATACATTTTTACAGGATTACATTTTTTATGCTTTTTGCAGTGTGTCGGCAGTGTGGGCAGAAGTGTGCAGATGTTCATTGCCCATAGATAGCAGTCCTCTGTGTTTAATCCGTGTCAGCTCTTTAATAAGCATCACGCTAATAACGAGCACTGTTGATTGTTGAATATTTTTCCTGATAATGTTCTAATAACGGCCCCTGAGAATACCAGAAAACTGGAAGCATCAATTTTCCAGCTGATGGTTGACTAACTTTATTTTGGTCAGCAACTGAAGATGTTTCAATTCCATACTCTGCCCTTTAACTCTCAGACTCGAAGTGATGAATCCATGTCTCATTCACCAGTAATTATACTTTTTAAGAAACGTTAAACGTCTTCCAGATTATCGGCCCAAATTTTGTTTGCAGATATCCAAAGAATTTTGTTTATGCTCTGCGAGTTGTTTCACCAAGTACATCCTCAGACCATAAAAAAAGGGATCATTGTATGCTGCTTTTCTTTCGTGCAAATCACAAGTGGGGCATCCATTTTTATGCACACCGCAGTTACAAATGAACTGATGCAACACGTTCACACCTGCATAGCAGGGACTGGGGAGACAGTAGCCTTGAATCGAAAACGCTGATAAGAAAGTCCAACAGAAGTTTTAATATAACTGGAGTGCTGATCATTTTTGACTCACCCTCGTAATTAACGTGTAATTAATAACTTTGATTTCTATACACATGTGGAAAAACTTGTTTACTTTTATAAGTACACCACCCTCAGCCTATGCTTCATTGATTTTTATTTGATTAGTCCAGTGTGAAAGTAAACCAAACCAAATATTTTTATTTGCTATCAATCTCTCTCTGTTTCAGACGCTACAAACCGATTACGGTGTGTGAAAGCTTATTAATCTAGTATGAACATCAGAGAAAATATTCTAGTTTAACTTACCGATCCAAGGATGTGAGCTCCCAGCATTCTGTCTGTCTCCTTGTGACTCAGGATCTTCACCAGGCCGTCTGTATCAGCATTAGTCTTTGCTCTGCTGTTAGCAGCAAAGGGGAATTTGCCAATTTTGTACGGGACACCCTGAGGGAACACGTTCAAGGAGGAAAAGTAAGTTTAAAAATGTCAGGGGGTGAAAAACTCATGGAATTGAGTTAACAAAAACATTTTACTTCTTCCTTAAGCTGCTCCTCATTCTTGCCGACCCATGCCACTTCAGGATGTGTGTAGATGACTGAAGGAACACAGTTGTAGTCAATGTGAACGGCTCCTCCTGCCATTCCCTCAACACATATTATGCCTTCGTCCTCTGCTTTGTGTGCCAGCATGGGCCCAGCCACCACGTCACCAATGGCATAAATACTGCATTAAGAAAAGTATTTTTGATTTATTAGCACCAAAGTTTGTATGATGTCTTAAGCAGTTATATTTATTTCATGTGTTAAAGTATTAAAAACTACTAAACACATATGAAGGACAATAAAATGCTCTTGTGCTGTTAATTAAACGTCATGTCTCAAACAAAACGATAATCTTTTTCTCTTGCCAATCTCCTGCTCCACATTCCTGTCCAGCAGGTGGTGGTATTGAACCAACCCCGGTAAACTCAAAACATAAAGCAGCTCGAGTCTCAGAAATTGGACATTTGGTAGAAGACACAAGCATGTATCGTTTTCTGTCGAAGCTGTGGTATAATTTCAACTATTTAGATTATAAACTCTATTTTAGACCATTAAAACATTTGCAAGTTTGCATAAATTATTATAGTGTCAATAGATTTAGAAATGAAAACTGACCAAGAAAAGATCAATTAAACTGCATAATCGAATAAATCAAACAAATGTAAAAATGAAAGGACCACCCATGCTTGTGCACAGTAAATTTATACAATTATGATGAAGGACAAAAACTATGTAAACGAAAGTTAAAATACTTGTTTTTAGTGACCTTCTAAGTTATTTGCATATGATGAAATAGCACAGAACCACCTCTACCAGGCTGGACTATTAACACAAGGCAGGTTGGTTTGTGGCTAATTACTGAAATTGACTTATTTCAGACCAGACTACATTTTTCCAGTCTCTAATAGTCCAGTTTTGGTGAGTTGCTGACACAAGTGGCAACCAAACTGGTCTTCTGTTGTTTGTTGTTGTTGTAGCCCACCCATATCCAAAAAAGGTTCGATGTGTTGGGTATTCCAAGATGCTTTTGTGTTTACCACAACTGTGTTAGTGGTTGAGTTAGTAAATATTTCCTGTCAGCTCAAACCATTCTGGTCATTCTCATATAATCTCTCATCAACAAGGCGTCTGCTGCTCAGTTAATTTTTTTTTTATGTTTATTGTGCCAATCTGCGCAACAACTCTACAGACTACTGTGAAAGAAGATCTCAGGTTATCAGGAGTAGAGATAGAATCAAACCATTCCGTCTGGCACCAACAATCATGCCACGTCAAAATCGCAGAGGTTACTTTTGTTCCCCATTCTGGTATTTGATATGAACTTAACCTGAAGCTGCTGGATAATTATAATAATAGTGTCTGCAAATAAATCCAGAAAGCCTCAAAATTCATTTTTTTTTAATTACACATGACCTGATTACTGTAAAATATATATATAAATAGGAACTAATGTAAAGGGCTAAAATAAAGCAACCTGCAACTCTACCATATACAAGGTGGTATCAAAAACTTTCAAGATTAGCCTTCTTTACAAGCTCATGGAGATTATGGACTATTCCACTTTAAAGACTGTTGTCTTATATCAGGTTCGTACCCATACACCCAAGTTTCATCACCGGTAATGATCCTCGACATGAAGGCACACTAATGGAGTTCTTGGCTGAAGTTCATGCAATGTTCTTCTGCTCCAGTATGACACCTGACAATGGCAGCGATGTTAAGGATTGTTCTCCAGTGATCATGCACAAGTTGGCAAATGTTTTCGACATTTTTTTGGGGTTGAGCTCATTGAGTTCTCCTGAACTTTTGTTGTCTTCCAGTGATGTTCTTCTGCTCTTGAAGCTCTCATGCCACCCATGAACACCTTGAACGACTCATTGCAGCATCGCTTTAAACTTGCCGAACCATGTCAAATGTCTCTGTGGCAGATTTGGCCAGTTTAATTGAGAATTTCACGTTTACTCTGTTCTAACTTGCTGTCCATTATGAAATGGCAGACGTGGTAACGCATAGGGTCAGCATAGCACCAGCTGCACAGCTTTCGATGTACACAGGATGTCTTTTGACACACCGACTTATGAAGGGTAGTGGTGCCTGTGACTGTGCGTGCAGCCTTGTGCTGCCATCTGTTGGTATGTTACAAAACTAGTCTCGAAAATGTTTGATATTGCCTTGCATCCTGTCTCTATAAGGTCTGACAGTTTTACCAGGAGCAAATAAGTCAGTATTGTTTTAGCCACAAACAAAATGAGTAAATTTCCCTTAAACATGTAGTACCTGGGCACTTTGGTCTGGAACCGGTTGTTGACGGGTATTCTGCCACGGTTGTCCAGCTCAATACCAACGTTCTCAAGACAGAGACCATGTGTGTAAGGGCGACGGCCAATACACACCAGAAGCACATCACAAGTGAGTGTCTCGTTCTTTCCTCCAGCTGCAGCCTCCACTCTGCAAATACAAAATACACCATCAATGCTTTTTCCCCCCACTGTTATACTTTCCCCAGTAAATATTACACTAACCATCGTTCAGCATAAAATGGTATAATTAAAGCAGATGAAGAGCCCTTTAACCTTGTTAAAGAAACTCAATCTCACACACTCATTCTCTATTGCTATTATCCAGTAGAATGTTGCTTGAGACCTAAAGCCTTTCCAAGAAGACTCTGTGCACTGGGAAGGGTACATCCTGGATGGGGTGCCAATCCATTGGTCACTTACACATTCACATACTCACTTACACTACAGGCAATGTGAAAACCCCAAATTAAGATTCAATTATTTGTCACATGTACCTTACAGCAGAGTAAATAATTTTTTTTCACATATCCCAGTTAGGAAGCTGGGGTCAAAGCACAGGTTCAGCCAGGATACAGAGCCCCTGGCGCAGATTGGGTTAGGCCATGCTTAAGGGCCCAACAGTGGAAATTATACACCACAGATTAGCCAACCCTGCATGTCATTGGATTGTGGAAGGATAGCAGAGTACCGAGAGGATAACTCTACAGTGTGGCCACAAAAGAAACATTGGTTAGAGGAGAGGAAAAAAAAAAAAAAAAAAAAAAAAAAAAAGAGTAAAAAGCTTACCGTCCCATAGTATCCCCCAGAGTAGTTCTTTAATTTACTTACCAATATTTCACAAATTAACACTAGGAATATCACTTTAACTCGATTCTACTTTCTTGACAACACAGGATTTTAGACAACAAAAATAAAAAATATTTACTATCTTTTACCTTTATGCTTCCAACAGAACACTGTAAACATTTACAGTTCGAGTGGGTTCCTTTTGAGTCTGATTCCTTTCAAACATACTCTCTCATAACATTTCAGATTTTCTTCGTCACAGTTACATCTGACCTTCTTATTACGGATTTAATTGTACACCAGGGATTACAATAAAATGAAACACAAGTACATTAATCATGGGGCTTGTGTATAAAAATCTGCACATATTAGCACGCATCTGCTTAATTAACCTAACATGATGCACTATTTTTGACTACTGTAAGACAGACTAGAAAATAGTTTAAGTTTAAACTTACGAAACATCAATCTTGCCATCAGATCTCCTGGTGGCACCCAGGACCTTGGTACTCAGCTTTAACTTCATGCCCTGTTTCTGGAGGATACGTTGGAAATTCTTGGAGATCTCCATATCGATGCCCAACCCACCAACATGGCCCAGGAATTCCACTGCTGTCACTTTGGAGCCTAGCCTATGCCACACTGAACCCTAAAATATACAAAATATAGAATGTGATGAAATCCATAATCAATATAGCACCTACTGTATCTGTACAGACACATTCTTATCTGCTCACCAGCTCCACTCCGATAACTCCAGCTCCGATAACAATCAGCTCCTCAGGGACCTTCTTAAGGGACAAAGCCCCAGTAGAGGATACTATAGTGTCTTCATCAATCTGGTTGAAAGTTGAAACCAAACTAAAAATCACTTATAAAACCAAATTGTAGATATTGTGTCTGTATTAGAGCCTTGTGAAAATGTGCAACTATTATAATATGTAAATGTGTGAAAACATACCTCAATGCCTGGGAATGGGGTGACCTCTGATCCTGTAGCTATGAGGATGTTTTTGGTGTTAATGACTTGCTCACCACCATCAGTTGTCTTAGCAGTGACCTGATTTTTCCCAGTGACAGTGCCAAACCCACTGACATGTGTAACCTGTAGAAGAATTAAACTCATTGTTTGTCCTTTTTGTGATTCACTTATTGTGTTTGTCCTCAATGTGTGCTTCAGTAAAAGAACTGTATGTTTATAAACATACCTTATTCTGTTTAAATAAGTGTGCAATGCCTCCTGTCAAGGCTTTAACAGCACCGCTCTTCTGTGCCATCATCTTCTCCAAGTTCAGCGAAATCCCTTGGACTAAAAAAAATCAGGAGTTTAAATGATGATGAACCCACATGTTCAGGGTTCAATGAATTAGCATGAGACATGGTTATTACTATATTGCTGTAGATCTGTCCCGTACTGAAAATCTGAATCATAAACATTTTGTTTTGCACCATCATTCCAACAGTTGTAGCTTTATTTATGTTATTTTATTTTGTATGTGCATTTTTAAAACTCTGGGTGCTTAAATTGCCCCATGGTAATAAATAAAGTTTTTTGAATTGAACTGAATCGAAACATGAAATATACCACTTCTCATTTCTTCATATTAAACTAAATTTAATTATGTAAATTAAATTAAGGAAATTGGAAGAAAATGTCTTACTTTGACAGGCTGCAAAGTAAATAAATGTTTTTTAATGGTTGTTTATGTAACAACCTCTGCAGTAACCTAATTTCCCCTCTCATCTGTCAGCATTCAGCATCACCAGTATACTAATCACTGACCTGATCATCTGTGATTGTTTCTAACTGGTTGATGCCTTAAGTGTTTTTTTTATACTTGATTGATTAAGAGATCACTGTGTGGCTTAACAAACAAAATATAATCCCCTGAAACTGGTCAGGTACAGGGACTGGACTGAAAATGAGAGCCAAAAAAAAAAAAGATCCTTGAGGAAGGCTGGAGAACTATTCCTTAAGACTAAATTAGAAATACAAGAAAGACTGGTTTGGATGCAAAATATGAAGAATTGAGAGTAGGCTCAAGACATTTGCACAGTACTGTCCACCTTAAAATAGACCCGGATAAAGACACCAACACTGGTCAACAACTAACATGCTTTCAAAACAACAATAGGCATTTTTTTATTTTTGAAAATGAAAACAATGATTATAATTGTCAGTTTCCTTTAGTTTCAAACATATGCTACAGCGCCAGTATTAACGAGAATGATGGGAATGCCTGAGGTCGATTAAGTGATCAAGTCATCAGGTTTTAAGGTAATGTAGCTAAAAGGCTTAAATGCATTGGTAGAGTCATATATAGAGAACTATACTAACATCAACTGAGGAGTAGTAAGTGATGAGTATGGTGAGCAATCAGGATCATCAGGATATAATCTCTATGGAAATAATGTATCAAGGCAACTGGTGTCCATCAATAGTTACAACTGTTAGATTAATGCTGAACAGTAAGACCAGATGGACACAACAATGGAAAATTTTTAGAACTATTCTTTAGATATGAAAGCTATGTATCCATTTTGATGGGCTAAATTTAAACAGCACAATTAAAACTATTAATTGACTGCAGCTTTCAAAATATTTTAAGTTTTCATTTTAGGGCTATAGCTTAATACTGTATTATATGTACAGTAGTAATAAGTATATTACAATTTCGTAACACTACATTATATGTAATTATGTAAAATACATAATTAGCAGCTTTCCTTTATGGAGCAAATAAAGTATAAAATTATTGTCCTATGTAATGCTTTTCAAAACTAAAAAAAAAAGCATGAGGAAATGTGGCCAGGTTACAAAGATGATGTAAGTATTATAACAGTACCTGCTGCAAAAGTGTCAGACTGTACTTACTTTCAATACCTCTGCTTTCAAAATCCTTTCCATGTGCCAAGTGATAGAGATAAGAGTTGTTTAACAGGGCCTTGAAAATATAACACAATTATCAGGAAATAGCTGTGAATACAGAAATTTTTATTAAGGCTGGCCCACCCTGCAAGCATAAAAAAATAGAAAAATACCTTTGATGGGATGCAACCCACATTTAAGCAGGTGCCTCCAAGGGTGGCATTCTTTTCCACACACACTGTCTGCAGAAGAGAGCAATCTTCTATTAAAATAGTTCAAACAAAAAAAAAACTCATTTTAATCACCAAAAACAATAGGTATTGCTTTACCTTGAAACCAAGCTGAGCAGCTTTGATGGCAGCGACATACCCTCCAGGTCCAGAGCCCACCACTGTGACATCAGCATCAACTATAAGAAAGCAGTGCATGTTAGCTAAAGTGTCTTTCAGTAGAGGTATATTAACAACAAGGTTTTCTGAAAATGAGGTAATGCTGTTCATCTAAAGCGATTCGGTTGTCTTACTTGCTGCTTTGTCAGAATATGTTCTCAGGGATAATGCCGTGACTCTGTGCAGTTTGCAAGGCAGGTGTTGACCTCGCTGTACGGACATACATAACATATAGCCAGTTAATAAACCAGGAAGAGACAAGTCTGTAAAAACTTGAATTAACCTGCTGAGTGGACCATACCAAACAACAACAACAACAACAATAATAATAATAATAATAATAATAACAATAATAATAATAATAATAATAATAATAATGCCCCAAGTGAAAATAAGCAAAAAGGATGTCTTGGATTTTTTTTTCAGTCAGTGGCAGCATTTAGAGAAACTGGTTGCTGTCAGCTAGTCAGTCATGTTAAGCAAATCCACCTAAAACTAAGCAAACCTTGTACACCTGAGCTCAAAATTAAGTGATGTGCTTAATGGGATAGTAAGGCTGCTTTGACCGTGAATACACAAAGTAGCTAGCTTTCAATCCGGTAAGCTAGATATAACTGCTAATAAAAAATTCAAAAGCTCGAAACTATTGTTTTTGCCCATAAAAACGCAGCCATTTTCAGCTATACACCACTCTCCAGCTGCATTAGTCAGAAACACGGTAAACTACGCGAATTTGACTTGTGAAGCTACTGAGCTAACAGGGCCTGGACCGGGGACAATTTGGGCGACGAAGAGATACACAGTTACTTTCCGTCCATAAAACGCAGTATACAAGTTCACTGGAACAGTTATAAAGATAGACACGAAAGTTACCGTTGCCAGGGTCCGATAAAGCTGATTCCAGGTCTGCATTTTGACAGCGTCCCGATACTGTACGGTTCACCTACAGCAGCCAGCGCAGCCAAGGACTCCTTGCTTTACGCACGCGCAAAAGAAACTGTGGGGCGGGGTCGCGTGAAGTATTTTTGTCGCTTACTTATTACGTCACGTGAACGCGGTTAGGCAGGTGGAGCGCAAAAAAAAAAAGAGTTAGAAAATATAGTCACAAAAATATCAGCATGCTCTCAGTAATTCTTATCTGAAATTAAAGCTAAGATGGATCACACCTTTAATGATAAACAGAAAAAGTATACAATTTAAATGCAGGTGGATAACCTGTACTCTGGTAACACCCTCAACATTACTGTTTAAGTAGAAATGTTCATTTATTATTTATTAAACCCACCCCTACTTTTAAAGTTAAAATAAATATTCATGTAAACATATCATTAAAAAAATATATAAGTAAACAAGATAAACATATGGTCACTAACCATTAAAACATGTATAAACCAAAGGTCTGGATGGAGTTCAGTAGGGACAAGTGTATAATAAACTCTCTCATTCTCTGTTGTTAATTACAGTATGTAATTACTGAACCATATATATGTATATATTTTTTTAACTATTATGCAACCTATAATGAAGTTCATTTAGTTAACCAAAAGTAACTCACCACTGAAAGCATGTGTTGTTGTTCAACATGTTGTCTTAACTTAAAATAATAATAATAATAATAATAATAATAATAACGTTTCCTAAAAATAATCATTTTTTGTATCAAAAAGTTTTGAGACTAGTTTTGTAACACACCAACAGATGGCAGCACATGGCTGCACGCACAGTCACAAGTAGCCCTGACCTACATAAGTCAGTGTGCCAAAAGACATCATACTGTGTACCTCCGGAGCTGTGCAGCTGGTGCTATTCTGACCACTCCTAAAGAAAAGCAAACATGAAATTCTGCGCAAAACTGGGCAAATGTGCCACTGAGATGTTTCACATGATTCAGCAAGTTTACGGTGACGCTGCAATAAGTCACTCATGCAATGAGTGTTTTGAGTGACACTCGTGCTTCATGATCAGAAGAACATGACTGGAAGAAGACCAGAGATTAGAAAGATCTTCATGAGCTTAACCCCCAAAAATGTCGAAATCATTCAGCAACTCCGTGGAGAACAATCCACAACATCGCTGTCATTGTCACGTGTGATTTGAACATGCGCTTTGTTCATCCAAGTTTGCCCAAGTTTGTCCCCATGCTGCTGACCCAGGAGCAAAAGGAACATTGTGTCGAACTCTGCCTAGAACTCCATCAACGTGTTGTGGTTGACCCATCCTTCATGTTGAGGATCATTACCACTGAAGAAACTTATGTGTATGGGTATGACTCTGAGACGAAGTAACAGTCTTCACAGTGGAAGATCCCATCATCTTCTCAACCGAAAAAGGCGAGGCAGGTCTGCAGCTCAACCAAGTGCATGCTTATCCTATTTTTAAATATTCACAACATTGTACATCAAGAATTCATCAGGTTTTAAGACATCTGTGGGAGGAAATACTGCAAACAAACAAACAAAAAAAAACAGTGTGTAAACAGAGCTAATCTTGAAACTTTTTGATAACCCCTTGTAAGTCACAGACCCACTAAACTGCATCTCTTACTTCACACACACACACACACACACACACACAACATTTAAATCACATTAATCTCCTTCAGGATATATGCTACAAATATAATGATTTATCAACAGTAAGCAGCTCTTGTCATTATATCTTAGTGAAGCCAAGTGTTGCTTTTCATAGTATTAACTGCACTATTATTGCTTTTATTTTGTACTATTAATTGTTTATAATTATTATTATAACTGTAAATAGCATTCTAACATTTACCACTGTGATAGTATACATGGTACATAATGCTTTTCTTCCATCTTTGCCCTACTAACTTTTTTGCACATCAACAACATGCTTTATTAATTTTACAAGGTAATGGCGTAATGCTGTAGTTGTCATATTTATGCTGCTTTTACGCCTTTCTATGTAACTTGTACATTAGGGAAAAACAAACTCCCGCATTAATCATGTCGCACAGTCCTTCTGGGACGCCAAAGAATTGGACGTGGAAACCTATTGTTCCTAGACATTACGGTAAAAAAAAAAAAAAAAAAGGCGAGCACACGTGCACTGCTAACTTGAGCGCGCGCTCCACCCGGTGTCATAGCAACCACGCCAAATACTGTGGACGAGGAGGCCTGAGTTCGCGATGATGTCAACACCGCGGGAACAAGAAGCAGCGAAATACCTCGAAAACCACAAAATCTTAGAGCTAATGAACAACTTAACGAACATGCTCTTTTATTACAGACCAGGTGATACACTTTTCGACCTTTTTACGTGTCGCATTTGGAAAAGCTAGATTAAGCTTGTACTAGCTGTATATTTACTCTAACCTATTTGTACAAATTAATTTGTTGACTTAAAAAAGCCCAGTGTCTAAAAAGCAGTAGTTGTAGTCGTAGTCTTGGGAAATGTTAAGTACAGACTCATCAGGATACCCGGATAAAGATGTGTGAACGGAATTTTTTCTTTTTTTTTCTTAAAATTTTCTTTTCATTTTTGTGAAGCTGCTTTGAGACAATGACCATTGTTAAAAGCGATATATAAATAGAATTGAATTGAATGTCTTCCTTGATGTAGTTTGCATGATTGTTTACACTGTTGGATATCTATATAACTCATCTCTCAATATAACCATTATCCTGTGTGTGTGTTTTTGTTTTAGAGCATCCACAGGAATTTCTGATTTCCCAACTTGAGCAAATGCAAGCATCCAAACTTCAGGCAGTGGGTAGTCCATGTTTGTTTGATGATTCCAACCTGGATGCAGTGTGTAGTATCCTAGATCCTACAAATCAAGGGTTCATCTCTTACAATCAATATAGAGAGGGTAAGAATATCACATTGTGTGATAAAAAAAAATTTAAGAAGATGAATTTTACATCATTATTAGATTCACTAAAAAGTGACAGTTTTATGGATAGGTATTAAGTCCAGTTTTGACCAAAATACTGGTTTGGTTTTGTATTAAATAAATGAAAAGGGCTTGTGTGCATGGAGTTTGCATGTTCTCCCTGTGCTTGGTGGGTTTCTTCCAACAGTCCTAAAACATGCAGATTTGGGCATTTGGCATTCCCAAATTTCCTGTAGTGTGTGAATGAGCATGTAAGAGTGTTTGTGTGTGTGTATATGCGATGGATTTGTACCCCGCCTCATGCCCTAAGTTTCCTCGGATAGGCTCCAGCTCCCCCTTTATCCTGTATACAGGATAAAGCAGTATAGACGAGGAGTGAGTGAGTGAGTAAATACATAAAAAAGCAAACAAACATAGGGCTTATATAGACATGTTGAATTAAGTGAAATCTTTGCATCTTTGTAGCAATGAAGACACTTGGTATCCAGGATTTCAACGAGTGTCCACAGGGTCTTGAAAATGACAGGATATCACATGATATATTCAAGCGAGAAGCGTAAGTGTTTGCAGTATTCACTCTTTAGGGATATATTTCAAATCGAAACTGAGAAATTTATGATCTTTGTAGATATTCAGGATTATTGAATATTGGATTGGATTATTTTACCATCATGCATGATTCAAATAATCAAAATTGTCATAATTTTTTATAAATAAAAAATCGAAATCCAAAAAACAGCAACATAATCAAGTTTTTAATTTTTTTGGGGGGGGGCTTAAATGAGAGAGATAAATTAAATAATAGTGTGTATGTAGTGGAGCACTAGGAGTGTTGTAAAACTGGTTTTTGGTAGTATGATTAAGTATAATATCATGGTATAACATCAGGTTTTTCTTCTGATCTTTGAATAAGCATTAAGAGACCCCTTAATTGTTTTGTTTCTTTTTTAGGAAGGAGTGCCTTTTGAGAAATGCAGGAACATTCCAGATGTGATTATGTAACCAAATGTATTATTACTGTCTAATTACTTTAAGTGTAATAAATTTGTTGTCTTAATGCTGTGTCAGTGTTTGAATTTGTTAGTAGTAAAGGCATCTTCGGGATCCTCTCAGTTGTAATATACAGTCTCCAGCACCTGCTCATAGATTTTTACATTTTCTTTGCTTTCTGTTCAAAAACCATAGAGGTTACAAACCTTTAGATTGGACTGTTCCATTTGAGTAGCACAGATGTGCTGGGGTCTACAGTCCAATTCTGATCTCCTTTTGTGGTTTGTGAAAACCCTAACCCTTCTATCCATGATCTCATATCTGTTCAGGTTTTTAAACAGGATATTTTGTATCCCTCCACCCCCCACCCAAGAAAAAAATCAACCCACCAAATTACAACCTTTCTGGTTATGACTCACAAGGACACACACACCATCGTGTGGGATGTTACTGTAGGAGTAAATGCACTTGGATTTGGGCGTAAGGTGGGTCTGCTCTGATTAATAAAGTAGAAAAAGACAGTGGTTATTTTTGTACCAGTTGTTAAAGGAAACGAATGGGCAATGTGTGGGAAACTGAGTTGATCTGTTGGAATGAATAAAAGAGAGAGAGAGTGAATAATGGTACACAACAGTGGTTTTCCAAGTGGAATCCTGGAATCCCTAGGAGTCTGTCAAGCACCGTGAAGAAAATCACAATTGACAAGTATCCAGACTATTATATTTATTATTAAGTTCTTACCATTATAAGCCTTTGTCTAGTTAATTAAAACTAAACAGATTTAATTCAAGTCTCAATCATTCAACATTAGACAGATAGACAAGGCCAACCTTTTTCTCCCAGTGAAAGGTTCTAAAATAAAAAATTTTTTAACAATGTATATATGTAATGTAATGTAATGAACATGTAAGAATGTTCGTTAAACACATTACATTTGGACTTTTTTATACCTGATGTTTAAAGTTGAAAGTTATTTGTGCAGCCTGGGTCATGGTTTGTGAGGCTGAATTTGACCATTTGGAGCAAGTACACTGGACTGTGGATTAGGAATGGAAAAATAAACTGCAAATATATCTGTATATATTATATACAGTTTACTTACATAAAACTTAGAGTGCAGTTACAAATTGCCTTTATTTAAAAAGAAATTTGTTTGACGACATAATAAAGAATAGACAATGATAGTAATAATTATTGTAATGCATACTTAGAAGTAATCAGAAGTAGGAGTAATTGGATTATGTTCAGAGGATGTTCATATTTTTTTTATAATTAAAAAAGGGCCTGTGGTTACAAATAAAATGCATTTCTTGAATCTTTACTAACTCTAGCAAATATTTTGAATGTAGGAGCTGTCAATTATGATTAGATTTATATGGTCTTGCTGTAAAACATCAAGCCCTAATAAAGACTGTAGAAAACTGTAGTTAATTTAGAAATATTAAACAAAAACTTTATTCTCAAGAAAGAAGAGAGACATTAGTGATTCCTAGTTTGGCACGTTTCTAAAAAATAAATTGAATATGTAGTTGAATGTTGTCTCTGTAGTCTTATGTTTATGGGATTTGGCAGATGCTTTTATTTAGAGCAACTTAGATTTGATCTCATTTATACAAGTGAGCAGCTCAGGGTTAAGGGCTTTGCTCATGGGCACAGCAACGGCAGCTTGGTAGTGGTGGGATTAAAACTCATGACCTTTTGATCAGTAGGGTTGAGGGCCTTGCTCAAGGGCCCAGCAGTGGCTAGAATTAAAAGTCATGACCTTCCGACTAGCTATCCAACATCTCAACCACTTTGTTAACGCTGTCTGTGAATGGCTTTTACATGAGGTTTGGACAGTCCAGTTTATATGCCCCTGGATGGTATTTCACAGTAAACATGTGTTTTCACTGAGTCAGGAACATTTAGAGAAAGTAAAAAAAAAATCTAGAAATATGAGCTTAAATCTGGTATGTGACAACAGGGAATTAAAAAATGCACAGATGAATTAAAAGCAACTGTATAGTATTTTTTTCAGACTTCAATCTGTATTAAAGAAAAGATACTTCTATATCTCAATCAACTTCCATACAGTGCATTTTCTCACCGTATTGTGGTACAGTAAGTGGTGGTGTTCACTGCTACGTTATGCTTGACTGTTTTTAATATCACAGAATACCAATCAGCAACATTTTGTCATTTTGCACCCCATTTCTTATGAACGTGTGTAAGCACCGTGTATGTAAGGAAGCTAGGGCCTATAAAAGAGCAGTGTTCAACTTTGTCAACTAAGCAGATCATCAAGCTGACATATGGAAACTTATCAAATGTGCATTCTCACGCTTTACTTGTTCCTCACATTCTGTGACATAATGTTGAAGGTAAATTGTTGAAGTGCACTATTTACCTCCAGTACTTGCTTAATTTTTATTAAAACTGCCTTATCTGAAGATGATTTAAATATTTTATGTCATTTTTATGAAGAAGATTATTTAAGATAACATATGCAGCATTCATGCAAAAAGGGCTATATTTTAAATAGCTATAATGGGATTGAAATATGTATAATGTAACCATATACAGCTAAAACAACATGATAATATGTTTCTTTATTGTTGCCATTGGTAATAATACATTGTTAATCGGTTATCTAAATAGCTAGATGTTATTTATAAGCAATTAACACTTGTTGATTTTTTTTTAATTCTGTAGAACATATAATATAGATAAAATCCTAGTGAAAATGTTTGTTTACAACATTTTTACTGTATTTCAAACAGGGAAAACTTTGGGTTTGTTTTGACCCCATTATTTGCTATTGTCGCTGTGATTGGCAGAATTGTGATTGACCCTCCCAAAAGCCTTCATCAACAGAAATTAAAATAAACAGGTAAAAAGAATTTTTGTTGCCTTTATCCTAGCCTGAATGTCAGGAAAAATCCAGCTAATAATTAAACAATTGATCAGCAACAAAAGTATAAACATATGCATATTGGTGGTTATACATTTAAAGCATTTGGCAGACTCTCTTATTTAGGTCGCCCTACATTTTACCTCATCACACATCTGAGCAGTTGAGGGTTAAGTGGCAACTTGAAGGGACTAGGATTTGAACCTGGTAGCTTCCGATTAGTATTAGGGGCACTGGTGGCTCAGTGGTAGGTGTCTCATCTGCCATGTAAAATGTAGGCCCGGGTTTTGATTCCCAGCCATTGAATGCAGTGCCAGTCCCAAGCCCGGATAAAATGGGAGGGTTGTGGCAGGAAGGGCATCCGGTGTAAAACCTGGGAAGATCAGATGGTGCGCTGTGGTGACCCCTTGCAGGAGCTGCCGAAAGACCAACAACCTTCCGATTAGTATTGACCACCAAGCTACCCCTGACCTCTGTTTTAAATGACAGATAATATTATATGTGTAATCAACAATTTAAAAAAACAAACACCCAAACAAAAAAAAACTTCTGAAATTAGAAATGAATTACTAGAAAAGTCAAATATTGAATCATGGCATGCAGGGAAGAAGAAAAATTAAATGGGATGACAATGAACAGATACGTAGGTACAGCCCCTAAAGTCAAACAGTGATTTTGACAAAACAATGGCAACTAGGTGCTAATATAAGGAGAAATTTTGTAATCAATGAAGATAATTAATACTGCTATTAAATGCAAACCTGCTTTTAGAAGAGTGAAATACAACAGACTTTAATACTGTTAGCAACTACAGTATATAATGAAGACAGCAAGTGTAAAATGCTACCTTGTATTCAAATTAATAAACAATGGGCTGTCTATTTTGACCAAGACATTCTCATGTACTGACCAAACAGTAAATGAGAACTCCTCCTGGTTTTCTTCCACCACACCATGGCATTGCATCACTCGCTTTCCTGGTCAGGAGGTGCAGTGTTGTGCTGTTTTTTTAATGCATTTTTATGTTTTCATCCACCCAGCTTCCACATTAGGGTCACTGTACCATTAAATTCACAAACACAATACTGCAGATTTCTCAAGTACTAAGCCCAATTTATCTGTGTTAACATAATGGCACAGTCATATGGAATCACTGGGTGACGGCTTTAACCCTTGTTATAGCCCTGAGTTCAAATCACAAATCTGAACAGTCTATTTCCAAACGTAATGAATCAAATGCTCAAGTTGAGTAAAAAAACAGTGTTATGTTGTGAGCATTTCAATTTAAATAACCACAATACAACAATGTGTTTAAAAGAAAAAAATATAATATAATAATATATAAAATAATGTAAAGACAATAAGTATAATATGGGCCAAAACGTGCCCAGAGGTAAGCATATACACTACCGTTCAAAAGTTTGGGGTCACTTGCAAATTTCTTTGTTTTTGTTTAGTGATTTATTTTCTACATT
>JAOVVA010000010.1:12694669-12704808 GCA_028565275.1 Leiocassis micropogon
AGATGCCAGTAAACTTGAATTGGTGTATATGGAATACATTAAAATTATAATGCCAGTCATATGGTGCAATATCATGGTTGAAAGCTTTCATTTCAACAACAGTTAAATTAACTGAAAGCGTTATCAACATATTAAGGTTGTGTAACATTACTATTTTGGAGAACAAAAACTGTGGTCATGTTGTGGAACTAGTGCTCCAGCAAGGAGTACTAATGGCCTTGCTCAACTAGATATGCCCAAGTTTTGAAGACAACATCTACTTGCTCAAGAGCATGGTTTGTGTGAACTATCCATGCTTTCTACCTGTTAGTTGGTTAGTACATAATAAATATGACAAATATAATATATAAATTTATTAACTGCCAATGTTTCTAGTAGTTAATATAAGGGGGCTTGGTTAGCACGGTTGCCTCGTACCTCCAGAGCTGGGATTCAAATCGTGCCTCCAATCTGTGTGCGTGTTTGCATGATTCTCCAGTGCTTTGTGGGTTTGTTCTGGGGACTCTGGTTCCACAGTCCAAGGACATTCATTAAAGACTAGTTAGTGTTACCAAATTTCTCATAGAGTATTACTGTGTATGTGGCTGTGTTAATCACCAGAGACTGAGGCACTCAGCAACTTCATATGCCCTACAGCAAATGACCAAGAGTGTGTAAGTTAACCATCATTCATTAACAGGGGTGCAGTTTTTGTACAGTGGTGTTTTTTCCCCCTCCTTATTTCAGGTGCTCCCCATTTTTTTGAGGTCATCATCATACTAGTCTAAATTCCATTTCAAATTTAGATTAAAAACAAACAAACTAAAAAAATCTATGTATGTATGTACATAGATGCTTGAGGACGGGTTCCTCTCAAGGTTTCTTCCCCAAGTCAACTCAGTGAGTTTTTCCTTGCCACTTCCTTGACAAACTGTGATAAATCTGTAGATTTTTGTTTTTACATTTTTAAAATTACATTCAAAAGTTGGATTTCTGTAGAGCTGTTTTGCTACAATGTCCATTATTAAAAGTGATCTAGAAACAAATTGAACAGCATTACTATTTTGCCAGATGCTTCCAGTTTGAGGACAAGTTGAATAGTTATCAGTATGAATAGTTTTTTTTTTTTTTTTAAAAAGAAAGAATGAAAACTAAGTACAAGACAGACATCACACTTTTGGGTCGGATGGGGTTAAACTTAAGTGTTCACACTATCTAAGTGAGCGTTTGTCTTGCTGAATGTGATTGTTTTATTCGGCATTATTTTCAGTTTACACAAATCAATCATTTTTTGACAGACTTTAAAACCCGACTCAGATGTAAGCTCATATCTGGTGTTCGATGGAGAAACTATCATACTCTCTTCAAACCTGTCTGTGCAGGAGCATTTAGGAGTAACTCGTCACGGTGAAAGACTTAATAATTGCTAGGCTAATCAGCAAACTTTTAGCAATAAAATTCAGTGAAAGGTTTGAACTACTTTAAGCGAAATTAATTAGCTCGAATCAAAACTATTGTTGTTGATGAAATTGGTTCAACTTTGCGGTTTTATGTAGCGTATTATTTTTCTAAGTTGAAGGTGTCTTCTGTGCTAAACTCCAAACTCTGGAAAGAGTTTCATTGGCTTATTGGAATCAAAGCATATTTGGTGAATTAACGCGCTTTTAAAAAGACAAAAAAATGTTTAATTTAAGCGATTTTCGGGCTCGGCTGTCGATCTGTCCAAAGCGGCGGCTGAGAACACGGTCACGTTTGTGCGGTCGCGAGCGTTCAAACTGCGCCTTTGCGCAACAGCCGCCTCGTTTGGAGGAGTCCGGTCAGTGCACAAAGACAGCGCCGGAGAGAGAGCAGCCATACAGCCACAGCAAGCGTCTCCACATCCACTCAGCTAAATCCTCCGCCGGAACTCCAAAGTTGTACCTCGTGAAGGCCAAGGCTAGGAAGAGCCTTTTAACAAAGGTAAGAACCATCCGACGACACACTATACAATCATTTTAACCGTGGGTTTTCTACTTTGGGCCCGACATCGCGTAGCGGACCCGAGTGGCTTCGCTTCCTCACCGAGCGTGGCTGCTCTGAGCAGAAAAAAATGGCGTCACCGAGCGTGCTGGCTGTGCGGCCGGGGGAAAACGCACTTATTCCCGAAGCTCACGTTAACTCCTCGGCTCAATTTCGAGCGCGCGAATGGTATCTTTAGGCGGATTCAATCGAGAAATGTATGTAGATGGGATTACGGGGCCTCGCGTCGAAAGAAATCCGCCGAGAAGGACGCGTAAAGCCGGAAGGGTCACCAGACCTGTGCGCCAAAGCTTCTTCAGGGAAGATGTGGCACAGCACCGCAAAGCGCAGCACTTTCACAAACAGACGTGTCCTACATTAGAACATACTCGGGCCAGTGTATTTCGCTTAAAACCGCGTAGATATGCGAAAATAGCTGAAAACCGCGCAGGTTGATGGATGGATGGTGTGTTCGGTCTTTGTATCGGCTGCTCGGTTCAGCCCGCCTTTACGCTGCACTCGCTCTTCTGGGAAGCGTCAGCTCTTGAGCGTGCAGGCTTCTCAAGCCGCTGTTACAGCATGCTGAAAAAGATGGACTCTGCCTTAATCAAAGATAATCTGGCTCACATCGTGGCCTGGAACGGGACAGATTCGGGCCGTATTAGGCTATATCGGTGTAAAGAGATGTGCCGGATAAACCATTATCTGGGAACGTTAACAGTTGTACACTGAATCTCGTGCAGCAGGCGACCAAAAAAAAAAGTTGCTAACTCGGGTTTGTGTTTCGTGCCTGCGCCTCGATGACTCCTGTGTTGCGCAGAACGACCATCGACGCAAATGGTGCACACCACCTTATCCGGCAGGTTTTAGCCTCTGCGATAGAGCCGAACAACCTGTCTAATGCGGAAACGTACACACGATTCCTCCTACGCGAGGCGTAACGTGGTCTTGTCTTGCCCGCGTGTTTATTGTGCTGTGGAGTTGGCGATGTGGAAGTTGTCGAGGCTTCATGCGTTATCGCACACAAACCCGCACATGGTCATCCGCGGCGGAGGCGTCGCTAGCCGATGGCACACACACAACCGGGAAACTCTCTTTCTCCGACGCCCAAATGCACTTTTAAGCGTTTTAAGCTATGGATACGCCTTGTGGGCACTCGGCGACATCAGTCAGCGTTACACTTAGTAACAACTTGTCAGATTATTAGCGCAGCTTTGTGATATCATTATTGCTGCATTCGGTATGACTAAAGCCCACTTAAGTTTTGAAAAACGCGGAAAAGACCGGCATGGCTTGGAGAAAAGTTTATGTCTAGTGCTAGGTGGAGAGTCTTCTCTGTTTTAGATCCTCTCGTCTGGTTTAATCAATTACGTATGCGTTCTATCCAAACAGCCGGTCGCGGTCTATCATTTTAAACGATTTTCCGGTCATGTGACTCAAGCGGGTGCGAATCCTACCCTTATAGTAAGGTAAGCTGTTGCTTACAGTGCGTCCGTGCTAGCGTGCAACTTGGCGACACTGTTTAGTGCAGCAGTGCTTAATCTTGGGCACAGCCTCTGTTTAGGGCGCAGGACATGGCTGCAACTTGCCATTGTCAGTTTGTTCTATAAGAGCTTAGACAATGATGTAGGCTGCATGGAAGATTTGCATGTTATTAAGCAGCCACCCACTCTCAGACCGGGATGGACCTTGTCAAGTTTAAGTGCCTATTGAAGTTCTTACACGTGTTCCTTTAGTTTGTTTTCAGGGTCAGATCACATCATTATGATTTTGAATAGGCTATTTTTCATTAAGTTGATTCTTGCAATATTGTGGACTGAAGACAGGTGCATCCATTTAAATTCAACTGGATATGATATTTTTTCGTAATCTGCTCATTATAATCTCATTTATGTAACCAGTGTGATTCTGAATCAGATTTTTAGAATTGTATTTTTCTTTTATTTTACTTTGAAGTCTGTTTTATTGCATTGTCTACTTTAATATTGTTACATGTGAAGCAGAGGGCAGCTTGGGACATGTCCTCATCACCAATAAGGCTCTTTATTTTAAACACAAATTTTTGTTGTTATTGTAAAGAGGTTGTTTAATGTTCTTGGTCATAAAACATTTGTACCAAGTTTAATCTTGTGTGCTTTTACCAGTATTACTGTTTAATATCTTATTCTAAATGGATTTTAGTGCGACTGTAGGCTTTTAAACAGTAATAGACATCTCATGACACTTGAGATATTCTGCACCAGGGGCTTAAGCATTTTAATAACAGATCTAATGACTTGCAAATTTGTTGATGTGTTTGGATGGCAGTGGGATGCTAGGCAGGGTTACAGTCCGGGGAGGGAGCATGTCTCTTCCTAAACTAAACAAAACTAAACATATTTTTCTTTAAAAGTTACTTAAGATTTAGGTATTTATGACTAGTCTGTCATTTAAGCTGTGCTTGGATTTTACATTTCTTGGAATTGGTGTGCATTGGCGTGCTTGTGTGTTACTCTTGGTTTGCTTGCATTGACATTTTAGCATAACATTAGCAGTCGGTCAATTGCTAGAAAAAAAGGACAAAAAGGCCTCCGCCAGCGAAAGCTTTCTCCTCGCAGGTAAATAAAGAAAGGAAAAATAAGCTTGCCAGTTCTTTGGAAGAGCCTTCAGTGTTCAGCAACCACACTCCACCGACTCTATGGCATGCACCTGCTAGTTTAGAACCTGTTAGATTTATGAATATGAGTAATTAGGTTTTGTGGAAGACCCATATGGTTCCATATATACACCTTTTCTAGCTAGTGTGTGTGAACAAGCAAATCAGCATATATCTGGATATATCTGGTGGTTTTTCTGTGTGTGTGTGTGTGCGCGCGGATGCTTCTCACTGCCTTATTGATTTGGCCTGTTTTTGCTTTGATTATGACTGATTTCTTTTTAAAGATCTAATTGTTTTTTATTTAGTAATAACTGTCAAATGAAAACTCATGCTATTTTTTTTATCTTACTTTTTACATTTAATGTGGTTGCCTTTGTTTCTAAAAGACATCAGTAACCCAACAGCTTGAAGATGGTTTACTGTACTTTGGCGCTGTCTTGTGATTTCGTAAAATTTTCTTTACTTATAGTTTCAAAATCTCTTGTACTGCTTTGTTGAGCTTAGCAATTTGTAACTATAATATGTTAAGATTTTTTTCTGGGTGAATAGTGATTTTGAGATATTGAATCAGTGATGTCTTGACTCTAAGGAAGTGTTCAAGACATTTACAGTTTATTATGGCCTACACTTTAAAGATGCTTTAAACATATATGAAATACCTGAAAACATGTTTTTTCACGTGTCATGCATTTTGAAGGTGCACTTTGCTTGGTCAAAGTCACATTACTTTATCTTTCAATTTAAATTAAACTTAAACAGTGTGGGATAAAATATGTTTTGGTGACAAAAAAGTTGTGTAATTCTATCATTTAAAGAGACTTGGTGTCTCAGAGTTGTGAATGATTTCAGTGTGTGAAGTGTAACTGATCAATTTGTTAAAATACATAGTGGTGTAAAAGATCACCCTGTTAGAGCTAATCTTAGGTTTGCGTGCTTTTGGATACAACATGGCATACGTGTGACTGACTAGTAGTATTACTACAAAGAAGTGGAGAAGCACAATGTGGTGGCTGACGGTGGCATACTTAAATTGTTTTCCATAATATGATAAACAGTATGTAATTAATTTTAGTAAGTAGTTATTAAGCAACATTGTTGTTTGTAATAGTTTGGCCTTAAAGGCCTACACACTACTACTAGATGCAACCATGTATAAATTTAAAATTATACATCATTTATAAATTGGATACAGTTGTAGAAGAACTTTATTCCAGATTAAAATGTACAATAGTTATTTTATCCTGCCTTAAAATATCACATACAAGACTAAATAAAAGAAGAAAATCTGCTCATTTTTTTGCCATTAGCTCTTCATTCACAAAATGCCTCAAAAATCTCACACTCATCTATGAGGTGTGTGTTACAATGTAACACACTTTTCAAATACTTAACAATAAGACATTTTGCTATAGAGACCTTTTAAATGTGAGATAAAAGATAAAAACATAGTGAACAATTGCTTTATATTGTATGATGTTCGTCACATGCGTCAAATGAAATGTCTGTGGGCCAGATCTATCTGTCTGCCTATCTATCAATCTATCTATCTATCTCTACATCCATCTCACAGTGCTGAAATGCTATCTGCTTCATTTGATGTCAGTCAGCCTTGTGTCTAAAAAGAATTCAGGTATTAGTCTTTACTGCAATTCAGTAATTAAGTGCAATATACAGTATGTGTACCCTGAAACACAAACACACACGCGCACACACACACACACACACACACACACACACACACACACACTTACTGGCCACTTTATTTGTTGCACGTGTTCAACTGCTTGTTAATGCAAATATTTAATTAGCCAGTCACATGGCAGAATCTCAATGCATGAGGCATGTAGACATGGTCAAGACAATCTAGCATCAGAATGGGGAATAAAGGTGATTTAAGTGACTTTGAACGTGCCATGATTGCCATACAGGCTGGCCTGAGTATTTTCGGAACTGCTCATCATCTGGGATTTTTTTGCACAACCATCTCTAGGGTTTACAGTGAATAGTCTGAAAAAGAGAAAATATCCAGTGACCAGCAGTTCTCTGGGCAAGAGTGTCTTGTTAATGCCAAGGACAATGGCCAGACTGGTTTGAGCTAATAGAAAGACAACAGGGACTTAAATAACATCACATTAAAACAGAGTTTTGCTGAAGATCAACACATTAAACCTTAAAGCAGATGGGTTACAGTAGCAGACAATCACACCGGATGCCACTTTTGTCAGTTGGTATGGGCTCACCAAAATTGGTCTGATAATTTTTGATTTCTGCGACATTCAGATAGTATGGTCAGAATAGAGGCATCCTGTCTGTGTCAGTGGTTTAGTCTGCTGGTGGACTTGCATTGGTGTGAGAGATCTTTTCCAGGCACTACTTTGGGCCCCTTTGTACCAAGTATTGTTCCATTCCTATAGGTCCCTCATCTCAAACTGGTTTCTTGAATATGAATTGAAAGTGAGCTCACTGTACGCAAATGGCCTCCACAGTTACTAGATCTCAATCCAATAGAGCGCTCTGAGATGTGGTGGATCGTTGATGTAAAAATCTCTAAGGAATATTTCCAGCAACTTGTTGCATCTATGCCATGAAAATTTAAGGCATTTCTAAAGGCAAAAGCGGTCCAACCATGTATTGTCAGGTTATACCCAATGAACTGACTCAAGTGTGTGTGTGGCCAAAATTGTATGGACACCTGACGTTCATATCCATATGCGCTTTTTGAACATTTAACTTTTTCTACGAGGGGTGTTCAAGTCAAACTAGAACTTCAAATTTGATCAAAATTTCCCATAAAACTGATTTACAGAAGATTTCAAGCACAGTTTAGTGATTAGACTTTTAGTTTGAAACATTCAGGTAGTAGAAAGCCTAAACCTTAAAATTTGATGGAAGACTTCTCACCAACTTGCAGAATAGACACATCTGTCTGTGGGAATTGTACACACAATCACTCACAAACACCATTTGCACATTGCAGAAACTTGGTTGGAAGTCACTTACCTTGTGCAGTTTTGACCTTGCTTCACGCCATTTTCACATGTTTTAAAGGCCATTAAAGGAGTTCCTGGGAGAACAGCTTTTCAGACACGAAGCAGGCCTGTCCAATAGTGGCTCCAGCGTACTAAGAAAACCATCTACCTTAATGGTATTCAAGCACTAGTGAAACACTGGGAAGTCCATTAGTGTAGCAGGGGATTATATAGAGAAGTAAAAGTAGTTTTAGTCTGCACACTCAAAAGTCCTGGTTTGACTTGAATGACATTTGTATTAGGGAAACCTGCACTCTTCTGGGCAGGCTTTGAACTACATTTTGGAGTATTGCTGTGAGGATTTATACAGAAGAGTATTAGTAAGGGTAGGAACTATTGCCAGCCAAAAACCATGTTTGCCAGCCATGTAGTTGGCATTCCAGTGGGGTTGAAGACAAGGTTGAGGTTTGTGCAGGCTACTTGAGTTTTTCTATACTAGCCTTGGCAAAGCATGTTTTTCTGGACTATGCTTTCAACGCATGGGCATTGTCAGTCTGGATTTTTTTTTACCTTGACCCTGTAGTTCTAGTAAAGGGAAATTAAACAAAAGTTAGTTGCGATGAGGCATCCGATTGGACAAGAGGCATTCTACAAATTCTGGTAATAGGTGAAAAGTAGGTTAATACGGTCCGCAGTACTGAGAAGAGAGCAACTGCCTGTCAAAACCCACATTCAAAACCAGTAACAGAAGCACTTTCAGCAAGAAAACACATCTGATATCGTTGTGTCAGATTAAAAAACACTTTGTCTCCTTAATTATTGTTTCTAAGTTGTTATGAAATGCATTTGCATTCCATTTTTTTTTTTCATTTACGGCTTCAAAGCTAACTAGCTTCTAACACGAGACTCCCAAATCTCTCTCCAAACCCTGATCAAGGGCTCTATTTGGTGTGTGGGACAAGTAATTGTACACCCTAGCGCACTAGCATTCCCTATTTTTGATTTAACCCCGGAACCTGGAAGTTAACGTAGATGTTATTCTAAACCTCCATGTTTTCCTCTCCTCACCCTTTGGCTACATAGCACCAGTAAGAATTTAAAACTACTTTCACCCCTGGTAATTACACTGTCAGTGGCTAACTGTTGGTTGCCAGCTCAGCCAGTCGCAGGAGGATATATGTTGATGGAGGAAAATTACTAGTTAAATGAAGAAAGAAACCATACTCTGCTGATATTAAATGATGTCTTTGTACCTGTTACATCACATCAAATTACAACAGTACTCTGTCCCATGTGATATTGCTTAATTATAAAGCTAATAATGCTATTATAATGCAAGGGCATCTTATGTGATAGTGTATTAACACTTAATCGTATAACAATCAAAATAGCAATATGGACCTGTACAATTAATTAATATTGTCAAATGTTTCAGCACTACCATGTGGCAACACGTTGGGGAATGCCCACATATGGGTGTAATGGTCAGGTGCCCATATATAGTACATTTGATTGTACACTGCAGGGATCTTTATCCCCAGTCCTGGAGGGTCAGTGTCCAACATAGTTTGGTGACTCTTCTGCTCAAACAGCTGATTCAAATAATCTGTTAATTGCTAGGTTCAGTGGGTGTGTTTAGGTGTTGGTGAATTACAAACTGTGCTGGACACTTAACCTCAAGGACTGGAGTTGAAGAACTGTAGAGTACTGTATATGATGGTGCATGTTGGTTATTAGTTAAAAAAGTTAAAAAAGTGATTAATAATGTAATTAATTTCATTAAAGCAAATGAAAAAAATGCACATCTTGCATAACGTGCAGTTAATGGTAGAATTTGCTTCATCTTATCTGAAATATTTTTTGTCTGCCTCACTGTCGTCCACCCCTACTCTGACTAGTCGACGCCCATAAAGTCATGACTAGTGAACGTGTTAAAGTAGATGGCCAATTTATACTGCATAATCTGTAACATATTAAAATACTTGATCAGCGTAGTAAATATCACATCACTTAAATCATAACAATTTCTAGCTTAAGTGGAATTAATATTTCCAACCAGGTGCAACCCCTCTCCATGCTCCAGAGTACACCCTTTTGGCAGTTGAGCAACCTGGATATTCTTCAAATTTAGTCAGAGCAGGCTTGGCAGAATTAACTGATCTGATATATTGTGTGCAGCTGCTTTAATGAAACAAATGTAGGTACAGAGTGTGGCTGCAAACCAACAGACCTTCAGGTGTGGCAACACCAACTCTGACATCATGTTACAAGTTCCTGACCATAAAGCAGCCAACAGATTAAATATAAACAAGACACTGCAATGCTTTCTTACTTTACAGACAGCTGAATCAACACTGCAGGTTCTGTTATGTAAATCAGTCACACTAAGCAGAGATGTCCAGGTAAAGTGCTGATTTATCCAAAACTGCAGAATAAATAAGGAGTTAAATACCATGCCAAAGCCAAAGCTAGTACCAATAGACTTTAGCCATTTAATTATGGAAACTACATATAAAAGTATGTTAATGAATTCCCTGTACTTGGGGAACAAGGCA
>JAOVVA010000010.1:12728575-12750330 GCA_028565275.1 Leiocassis micropogon
ATATATATATATATATATATATATATATATATATATATATCCTAATTACTCACCAAGCTTTTTTATTCTAAGAAGCTCAGCTCATTACTAGTTAAACCGGTTGACATCTCCTGGAAATCCAGTGACAGGTTGGTAATTAGAAAGTGAAATTATTTTGGGGTAAACTGTAATGAGTGTGGACAGTACACAGGTTGTATTTATATACTTTAGACTACTACCTCTTGCTCTTGTTTGGACTTCTTGTTCATTTTTTTCTTTAGCTTGCTAGGTAAAATTAATCCAAATGACCGATTAAGTGGTATTCAAAATTATACCTAAGTTGCTTGGTGGACAACATGATATTTATGTGGGTGATCTCACTTAATACAATGTTATAATATTAGAAAATCGTGCTGCACAATTAAGTGCATACAATGGCAATATGGACCTGTTCAATTATTCAACCACAAAATGCTGCAATTTATTACAGGTAATAAACACATAGCGAAAAGAGATCCTGTAGTCATGAGTGCTGAACATCTTGGTCTAAGCAAATATTCAGGTGCTAGCTTTTGTGCTAGATGTCGAATCTGGCGAGGAATTGCGGGTGGGGCAGGAGTGAGACGGAAAATACCAAAAAATATCATATTTAGATGTTTGTGTCAAACCTGAAAATGTTTACACGTTTTGCATAGGAGCTCTGCATTTAACAACAGAAGGCAAGCAGCAGTCTTATTTCCACACAAAAAAATTGTCAAATGAGCCAGTCAACATATGGGTCCAGAATGAATGACAATTCAATGAGGCCTCCACTTGAAAGATTCTCTAATGCTGTGCCTTCCCTTTCTGTTACAGTAAAGAGTTCATTAGGAATATATTTTTTGTAGGAAGCAGGTTAAAAAAATAGGAGTTATGGGGAAAAGATTTGAATATGAAAATGTGACCTAAGGCAACAAAAAGTCAGTCATGGGAATCTTTTAATGAGTCAAGAAGCTATTAGATTATCTAAGGTTAACAAGGGTATAATTAATCGTAAGCCTCAGGGCCATTTTTGCAAAGTTGTCATTGTTTTGTCCATACTTATAGATGTAAGTTGTTTTTTTTTTACTTTTGTTCTTCTATTTCAAGTTTAGATTCAAATGAAACTATTATTTGTCACATACAAGTGATTTACAGTGACATGATTATATGAATGTTTGTGACCTAAAAATAGAAAAATAAGACTACAAATGAAAATCTTTCACTAGTAAACACAAACTGTAAAGTAAAAAATATGTATAAAAAATAGAAGTTAAGTTGCAATGGTAAAGCGCTCGCCCTATCATCCGGAGATCGCTGGTTCGATCCCCGGGTGATGCTGTAACCTTTTGCAGCCGGAGGCACAGAGAGAGCTGATTGGCCGAGCTCTCTCGGAGGGAGGGATGAGAGGTGCTCCCACATTAATCACGGCTCTACAGCCAATCAGGAGCATCTGTGAGCTCACGCAAGTGGAAGGAGCGGATAGCACTGTACTCCGAGTGTGTTACGCCTCCTCCAACGATGCGTGAGTGAGCAGTTGCGGTCGGCTGGCGTCACGTGGTTCGGAGAAAACACGTGATAGTCTTCGGCCCTCCAGACAGAGTGGTAGTATGAGCCTTAATGTGGGAGCCCCCTAGTGACGGGGAGGAATTGGACACGACTAAATTAGGAAGAAAATCTGAAAAAAAAAAAAAAACAGAAATTAAGTTAAAAAAAAAACCTATATATATATATATATATAAATTACAGCGGAACATAATTTACTAAATGAAAGTGTAATATGTAATTTTTTTTTAAGTATAGGAATGTAAAAATGTTAAATTGAATAGAAATGTAAAATTCTGGTACATAAATACAATAACTAACTACATATGTAAGAGCATGTGACTTGTTTATTTACAACCATGTTACCAAAATACGAAAGAAAATATTTTTTTTCTTTCATTTTCTATGTCTGTATAATTTATTCAGCTTTACTTAAACGTCATCCAACAGTTCAACTCTGTTACCACGAGCACCACAAAAAAAAAATTATATATATACATATTAATCGTCAGTAAAGTATGACAGTAAAGTATGACAGTAAAGTATGGTTATACAATTACAAACTTTACTGAAAAATGTATTGTATGTAAAAATGTATTTCTTTAGTCTATCACTCAGCACAGTACTAATAGGAATGAGCATTCCTACAACCTTTTAGTGTATACAGTTCGCTCACAATAAGTCCATTTGCATACATATTATTAATTTTTTTATTGTCCATAACTTCATTAATCTTCAAAAACATATTGCTGTATCTATGTTTTTTTACTGCTATGTGTAAAGCCAAAGGCACTTTCAATTTTCTGAGACTAAAACTTAATTAGACCTTCCTGTCTTTCGCCTGGATTATGGTTGTAATTTGGACTATGTCCAAAAATCTCCTATGCTATGGTATCCCTGACCAGAACAGCAGAAGAAAGCTTCTGTTGTAAAGCTCTATTATGTAGAATTTTCATTCTGTAATATTTTTATATGCTTTACTGTCATTTATTTATTTACCTTTCCCCTGTAAGGTATCTTATACTCAAATATGATGTTTGAGTACATGGTTAGTATGTACATTTTACTCCGTCTAAATGGTGCTGTGTAGGTGTGAATATTAGAGTTAACTTCACAATACACTCACTACAGTAGATACAAAAATTCAACATTAAAAGCATTATGCTGTGACACAATACATTACAGCAGGTTAGAAACATTATCTTTATCTGTGGCTTCTTATTAAACCACACATCAGTGGTGCATTTTAAGATCAGACAGGTTAGATACTGTGTTGCCTTTATATAGAATTCTTATTTATATGTGATATTTCTGTTTGATGTTATATAATGACATTATAATAATGTATCACTATATTGCTCTTGACATGCAGATGTTCAGGGAGTGAGGGATGGAGTACATGAGCAGTCATTGGCATTCACCAACCAGCATAGGTCTAGACACACACACACACACATATAGTTTTTATATAAAAGGTGTTAGGATTAGTCACCAACTGGTTGCAATTTTTGTAAATGATGGTTTCGTTAGTTGTGTTAAAGGACTAAAGTTCTGACCAGTTTGATCCCCTGCTATAGCCTAGATACTTCTGCTGTACGTGGCTTTGAACACAGTGTCAATACTTCATATATACATGCCCTGGGTAAAAACTAGTGGTGGCTGGTGTTTTTAAAAATTGGGGAAGCGCAGGTGTCTTTTATTGAAGTGGATATCTGTGGGTTCTGTTTTATCCGTCTCTTGTTTAATTCTCACTCGTTCCTCATCAAAGAAGCATCAAAAGACTTTTCCAGAATCAGGTCACCACCAGTAGTGTCCTGTCACACTGAAAAGCAGTTAGGCTGCTAAAGCCGGTTCTCACTTTAAAATTTTTGCTAATGATTAATACAGATCCATAAAGCTGGGGGAGACCAACAGCTTTCCACCATGGGCTAACAATTTTTTTAACATGCGCAAAAAATCTGGGCCAGATCTACAGTTTTTTATGAACTCTAGATCTGTGGCAGGTTCCCCGGAATTTCACAGGAACTATCTAGTTAAACTCATAAATATACATCAAACACAATTTTATACTTACAACTGTTTTACAATATTTACTACCTAGCAAAATGAGTTATGTAAATGGATTAGGTAAAGTTATTTTATGGGTTCTGGTAGCAGCTCTGTGCCCGCAGTTTGACAAGCATGTTTAAGTTTAAGACATCATCATGTGCCTGTTATTCCTCTTTGCAAGGTCTCACAGTCATCATGCGGAGAGCCATTAAGATGTCATGGTTAAGTACTATACTATACATATCCATCCATTCATTTAGGAACCTTCGTAGTAAAATAGGGACCCTTGAGGCCCATGGGGACCATTGTATTTATTCCCTGTTTTTGTACAATCGTGGTAGGACCTCCGGTCAACATTCATACACATTCACACATTGAAGGCAATTTCGGAACACCAATTAGCCTAATCTGCATGTCTTTGGACGTTGGGAGGAAACCGGAGCACACAGAGGCAACTCACCAAGCGCAGGGCGAACATGCAAACTCCATGCACACAGACCCTGAGGGGGAATCGGACCCGGACCCTAGAGCTGCAAGGCATCAGTGCTAACCACAGAGCCACCGGAATGCCCTATATACCCAATTTTAGAAAAGTTTGGGATATTTTCGAAAATGCTTTAAAGTCAATCATTTGCAATAAATTTTTTCTCTTGAACCTTCATGTAAAAAAAATACAAAAATTCTTCAGAGGCTTGTCTTCCAGTGTGTTAAATCACTCTCTTTCTTTTAATTATAATTTTTAATCTTTTGGGAAATTAAGATACTAATTGTTGGAGCTTTGCATGTGAACTTTTTTGCATGATACAAGACTAAAGCTGCTCAAAGGCCTGTGTTCATTATTATCTGATTTTGCACTTCATGATGCACAATTCATTTTCAAATAGAGATTGATCTGGACTGCTGGCAGGCCAATCCAGCACACGCACTCTGTGTTTACAAAGCCATTTTGTTATAGCACATGCTGAACGAGGCCTGGGATCATCTTACTGAATTAACTATACACTTCCTGGGAAAAGACGGCACCTTGTTGGCAGCATAATACCATCAGGTCCATACATTTTGGAACAAAGATACACCTTCAGGCCCTTTTATTTGTTGGAGTATTCATGTAGCAATACTCCAGCAAATAAAAGGGCCTGAGGAAGGGCCTGAAGCCTGGAAAAATTGGGAGGGTTGCATCAGGAATGGCATCCGGCGTAAAACCTGTGCCAAGTTGTGTGCGGATCAGACCCTGAAACAGAACAACCGAAAGACTAACAACATTCATGTAGCAATGAGGGAACATGCCACACCTGCCTATACAACTGATTGTCAGCAATTTGTTCAATTATTTATGAATGTAATTTTTTTAAAATTATTTATTTAATATCCCAAATGAGGGTATGAACATGAAAACGGCTTTAAGTCCTGAAGGCTTAATGCCAAAATTGAATTAAAGCTGAAATGTCTTTTCTTTGCTCACATCTTGAGTGTTTCATTTCCTTCCTTCCTCCTCAGTGTGGTGGTGTGCAGAAGCCAAATGCCAAAACTGTTATCTTTGTTGTAAAATGTATGTACCTGATTGTATATCTCTTCAAAATCCCAATATATGTCTCCTTGTCACTGGTACCTTCAGGCAAAACAAGTCACCTATTCTGTGGCCACCGATGCACCCCATACATTGAATGCTGTTGATGACTTCAGCTTTTGCTGATAACAGTATATATGCGCTATTTAATCTTTGGCACGGAGAACTGAGTGTCTGTTTTTCCCGAAAACAAGATGACACTTGGACTCATTTGACCACAGCACGCATTTCCACTGTTTCTGTTTCATCTGAGATGTGATCCGGCATAGGGTTTCTGTACAGATTGGATGTATTGCCTTCTCCCTGTGTAATATAGTTTCAGGTTGCATTTCTTGATGCAGTGGCAGACTGTGTTAAGTGACAGCAGATTTCCAAAGTGCCCCCGAGCCCATGTAGCTGTATTTATCACGGTAGCATGACAGTTCCTCATGCAATGATGTCTGAGGGTTAGACGGTTACACATATTTAACGGTAGTTTCTGGCCTTACCTTTCATGGCCTGAGATTTGTCAGGGGTCCCCGAATCTTTCCACAATATTGTGTACTATGGATGGTGAAAGACCAACATTTTTTGCTATTTTGCTTGTCTTGTATTTTTTGTTTCTTTTTTTAGTGTGTTACTGGCATCAAACTAAAATTTTGTTTATATTTACAAAATACAATAAAGTTGGTCAGCTTAATAAAGTGTCTTGTTATATTTCTTATCTGGTTACACCTGTCAATAGATGGGATGTATTAGGTGGCATTCGATGTGTTGAAGGCAAGAAAAATGTGCAAACATAAGGTTTTGAGCGACAAGGGACAAATTGGTGATGGCTAGATTGACTGGGTCAGAGCAACTCCAAAACAGCAGGTCCGCAGTGTTCCCAGTATGCAGTAATTAGTACCTACCAAAAGGGATTGAAGAATTGAAAACTGGTGAACCATAAACAGGGTCATGGACATTAATGTGCAAGGGGTGCAATGTCTATCCCGTGTGGTCTAAACCCTCAGAAAATATGCTGTAGCAGAAAATGCTGAAAAAAGTTAATGCTATGAGAGAAGGGGATCAGAACACATGGGATTGCAGATAGTTGGAGATATGCCAGAGTACCCATGCTGACCCCTCTTTCCCACAGAACGCGCATACAGTACTGAAACTCATGGACTTGAACGTGCATGTGCATTTTTTAAAGGGCATAGCTTCATGTGCATGTGTTTGCAGTAGAGGAAGTTATGTTGTGCAGTTGTTGTAGAAAATGGGTCTCTTGATGGAGGAAAAAAGTATTCATAGTAGAGTATTACAGTATTTCCGCTAATGCGGAAGTGGTTGTGAATGGGGAGCCAGTTTGAAAAAGGTAGCAGAACAATTCCAAAAGAGTTTTAATAAGATGCGATGGTAAATCAACCATGGTAAATCAACACGCTAATAGTGTGTATGTTAGTTTCATTAAGAAGAAATAAACTCACAGATGACAACAAGGTCATATTGTTCGTCCTTTTATTTCAGTACTGTATATTTTGATCCATATTACTATGTTGTATAGTGATTTTAACAGAACATTGGATGCTCTGGTTCTAGTCATTCTGAAGAAAAAGTGTAGTATGATTTTGAATTGTGCAGTGTACAAACCTACAATGTATTTGGCCAGAAGGAACAAGGGGCACTGGGAGACTGGGAGTGCATTTGTTTATTGCTTGCTTGCTTATAGATGTATGCTGTGTTTCAAGGCTGCCTTTATTATGACTTTGTCAACACTGATCTCACAATTTCCCCGTAGGGAATCCCCACTGCCAATTTAAGCACCATTGCAGTACTTTATTAGCTCAAGTGAAATCTGTCGGATAAGTCCTTGGGGGCCGAGATATTGAGTGAACATTATGGAACAATTCAGGAGCAGAACCTGCCAGAAAGTCATTAATAAGTGTGGTCTGAGTTTCCTCCCTTATAAATGCAAACAAGAGGACTCAAAAATGAAATAAAATATATATGGCGACGCAGTGGGTAGCATTGCTGTCTCACGTCTCTCCAGAGACCCTTTAATCCTGAACTGTGTGGAGTTTTTCATGTTCTCCCTATGGGCTTCTGCCAGTTTCCTGGTTTTCTCTCACCTTCTCTAAAACCTGCCAGTAGGTGGATTGGGTATGCTTAATTGCCACTAGATGTGCATGTGCATGGCACTCTGTAATGGATCCATCCCATCAATGACCTGGATAAGGAGGTTACTGAATGAAAAAGTAGATAAAAATATACTTTGCCACATGATTGGCAAGTTAAACATACTTGTATCATCTCCATAGAGTTAACAATTTTATCCATATTTGACAGGCAATGCATTACTGTTAGCTTTACTGATGGACAGAAGAAACACTGCACATATAAAGTTGAAATAGGAAATCGACATAATAAGAAATAAAACATTGACAATGACTTAAAGTTAACATTGGCTCACGATACAAATCCAGCTGCAGCCAAACATCGTTGAAGAGTCCGTCAACTTATCATGTGTAACCATGGAATACCAGCAGCAGTATTGGCCACAATTTCTGTACGATAAACAACGCTATCAAATTGTTCTGTCTTGTCTTGTTGTTGTCACTTTTGGACTTTCAGGCTTAAGACGGCTAGCAGTAGAGCCAGTTGCTTGGAATCTGTTCCATAGCCTGGAGATGGTACTCCTGGCAACTCCAAACTTTCTGGCAACGTCTGCTTGTGTGGCACCAAGTTGAAGCATTCAGATGGTCCTCTCTCTGCAGGCTAGGTCTAAATGGGGCGTGATAGTGTAAAGAAAAGATGCACAATCAGATTGTTCTCCATTCTTTTGAAAACCAAGACAGGTCGGACATAATTATGCGAATACTATACATAATATACTCTTTTGTCCATGAGTATAATTAGTCCAGTATTTAGTTAAGAATAATAAGAATTTAGCATGCTAATATGATTAGTTTCTCTATTATTAAATACATCATTATACTGGTTTACTAGATTACTAATCATCAGTACCATTAATCTATAACACTGTTGGGAGATTTTTTGTGTGTTTGTTTTAAGCACTTAATTCGGGAGTAGGTCTTTAGACATCTGCCAGTAGATCAGCTATTCAGACATGTAGAGGAGGTTTTTTTTCCACCACCTACAAGCCAGAAATAAAAAAAGAGCCTTGATGCATGCCTTCCTTGTACCCTGAGTGATGGTGGGACCAGCAGAGCGGTGCTAGAGGATCAGCGGAGCGTGGTGCACTCCTGGGGTGTGATAAGTCCTTTGAGGCAGTTGCCCCTTTATGTCTACTTACACGCCACAAGGCCAATAACATGGGTTAAATACAGTGTTAAAATAGAGAGGTACTCTGGCTATTATACACAGTAAATTGCAAGACTAATATTAAAATTTGTCTGTTATGTGCAAATGAAACAGGTCATTATGATAGACCGTTTCAATACCATAGCACTGAGCAGTGTGTTAATTTTGATATAAATCACCTGGCCAGAATGTTTAATGTTATTATTAATTGTTCTTTATAATGTTAAGTGTAGTAAATGTAATGTTATACATTACTACATGAAGGACAGTATTTAAATAAAGAGCAATTAAATGAAGAAATGTGAAATATATAGTTTTTTTTTCTTTAAAACATAACTTTTCATTTTTGTGATATACGAAGTGCATACATTTGTAAGCTACTGTGTACTTTCCGTAATTTGATTTCGAAATTGCTTGAGACATTTTTGACAACATGCCATCGTGTAGATGGAAATGTGCGTTTACCCAATCAGATAAGCTTGGAGTGAGGAAAGCTTCTTTGATGAGCTGCACTAGGAGCTGAGAACTGCTTTTCTTGCTTTAATTTTTTTTCCCAGTCAGCTGAAAATATCATTTCTGAGCATGTAATAAATTTCAATTTAGCAAATTCTTCAAGTCTTAGAACTACATATATTTGTCCTTAAGGGCAATGGTCCTCGCTTCTGCTATTGCTTTCATCTTGAAATCCGAAACATACATGCTTATAGACCAGATTATTCATTTTTAGAAACTGCTGTATGGAGTTGTATGTATACACTTGGTTCAATTAGATGTCACTTTAAATTTCTCAACCATTATCTATTTGCAAATGTTGATTAGCAGATCTGCAAAAACGTCGGTAAAGACTGAGCATTTACTGTAAAAGGCTTTGATAAATCAAGTGACTTTATTGCACTTTATATTTTTCGAAGCAGTATTCATACCATGGCCCAGTCTAAAAGCATGTTAAAAAAAGCTTTTATTTTATTTTATTGGCTAAGAAGATTGGCTACAGGTAGTCAGCAGTCAAAGATGCTAATTTCAGATTCCAGTCAATTATGTGTGGTTTTAAAAAATATATAATACACATAAAAAATATTCTATATTTAGTCAAATGAAAATGTATCTGCACATGTGATTTAAGCACATCTGTATTAACCTTCATAGGATATAGTAGTACTATTTTTAGAAGAAGAGACAAAGGGCAACGTATTTTTTAAAGCATATATAATGATTATAAATAGGATAGAGAACATGGACATGTGTACACGAAAATTGATAAAATATAAATGTTGTAATAATAATAATAAGAAGAAGAAGAAGCATATTTTCTCTTACCTTTCAAGAAAACTTTTAACTTCTTTTTTTTTTACTTTATGGCACATTGTGTTGTTTGCTGTTAACAAATAGTGATTATTTTGTACATTTGTTGAAATTTGTAGAACAAGGTCACTCAGTGGTAGTAAGTCTTATACACATAATGGTATAAACTACAACTTGTTGCTGATTTCTTTCAATCTCAAACTATAGATTCATGTAGGCTGTCATTGACAATTGTGTCAGGTGATTGCACAAAATGAAATGCCTGCTCAATTTTGCATTCTTTGGGGCTAAATAAGGCCACTTCTTTGACATCACCATGACATGTCACCAGAAGTGTCTGAGAAGGAGCATGTGGAGTATAGTTGCAAGATTAATAAACACAAATGATGGTTTGCTCTGTCGATCACTGAAAAGGTTAGTTGATATAAATAACATAAGCAAACACTGTCCAATAAAAGTACAAATTACATTAAAGGACACTCTGGTTTCTCTCATGCAGATTAGGCTTCAGGTCGTCTGCAACCCTGTACAGGACAAGCGGTATAGAAGATGAGTGAGTGACACAAATGTATGTTTTTTCTGTGGTTTGAAGGAAAGAGCTCTCTATCCTGAATGAATGCCTCCTATTTATCTAACATACTGATGTTTATTAAACCATATTACTTGCTTAATTCAAATAAAGCATTCACATTTGGTTATATTCCTAGTTTCCATGTGCTTGTTTAATAGTTCATGATATAAAACTCAACCGCAATATAATATATATTTTACATTTATATAAAAAAAAAAATGGCAAAAGCTTAAAATGAAAAGAAAGGAAAGGAAGCAGAATAATCAGAGGCATTTAGATTTGTAATGCACCACGTGGTTCCAGTCTTCATCTGAAGGGGCAAATGAAAGGCCTACATCATTCATCTGGTATGTTTATTTAGAAGAGAGCATGAGCAAATCAGACTGGATGGAACAACATACACTGTGAGTCCAGATGTAGTTATAGATCAGAATATGAGATCATCCGTAGATAAGGATAGGGCTGCATGAAAAGATCAGGCATTATTGTGTGCTTTTTGTCATGAAGTCAGACAATTTGTCAGATTAATCTAGCAGGGTGTTATTGCCGCTCCCAGTTTCCCAGGATCGAATGAAGCGTCGCATTGCAGTCTTAATCAATACACCACCTCAGCTCTGAAGTAGGAAGGAAGGAGAGTTTAACTCATGTTAGCACATGTTACTAAAGCTGTGCATGAAGCATATGCTAATTTCCATAATTGTAATAAAATCCACAGTTGTATTTGCATAATACGTGGTGACCTGTTAAAACACAGGCGACTCAGAGGCCTCTTTTGGATTTATATGGTCAGCAGAGTCTGAAAGAATGAATACGAACTGTAATCAGTAAAGCCTATTTGAAAGAATGACATTGCAAAGGATTTTGAAAAGCTTTTAAGAATATAGCTTAGTGTAGCGCAACTCAAGCCTTCGTGTGAATTGTGTGTCATTAGGCTGAGGAGGCCAGACTTGGGAAGGCGAGGGACACAGAATATCCCCTTAACAGAGAAAAAGCTTATTGAGTGAAATTGAACCAGTCGCAGAATTTGGGAAAGGTCACATGACTGATAAGACACTAAACTACACTGGCACATTTCATTCAGTATGTGCTGTGATAAAATATTTAAGTAATAGAAGCCTGTCAGTGGTATCAAAGGTGTCATATTTTATAACTTAATGGTTTTGAAGCAAGATATGAGATTCATGTACAGCTTGACCAGTCTTTGAATTTAAGGCATTAAAGGCAAACTATTTTTGACATTTTTTTTATCGCAACATAATGCAAAGTCACCTCTAAACTGCTGTCTTATTACCATAATTCAAGCTATGTCTATGTCTTGCACAATTTGACTTATAAATTGTTATACTTCCAGTTTAGGTCATGCCCAAAGACCATATCATTCAAGTCCAGTGTAATGCAATAATAAGAAAAACACAGAAAGGAATGAAATCTATCACTATAATAAGGAAATAATTATATAATATATAAATTATGTAATATAATACCATACAATAAGGCATTTTCTTTAGACAGTTCACATCAGTTTGCTCACTTGTCTGAGTCATAAAGCAAGTAGAGCTGAGATCACATGAGCCCTTAATTAGTGTCTCCTGTACTCTGTGGCTATTAGCAACTCTAAAGCACTCATCTGGCCGAGCAACTTACAGTAGATATGTCAGTAAATATGACTGTAAATTGTCAGTCCTCTAGGATGTAAAATCTGGATTAGCATGCAAAATTAATTACATCCGCAGAGGCACTCTTTCCCAGCCACACGTCTCCCCCGAGTCTGTGCTAATGAGAACAGGTCCTGATTCCAATTGTCCAATACTGCAAAAGGTATGACAATATGTTAGTAAAACGGAGTTTGTAATACAAGATACAGATCTTCCTTAAGACTAACACATGCACAAATAAATCGATCACTTGATTTGCAAAGCCTTAGTGTGTGCATATATAAATGAGATTTCACTGGCAGACCCAGTCGATTTAATACCTATGCTCCTGGGATTGCTCCTCTTTTAAGGTACGTCATCTCCATCAATACTAATATTTGAACATCTGTCGTCAATGAGAATGATGGGCTTGCAATCTCTTATGCGATTCTTTTTTTTTTCTTTTTTGCATTTGCAGCGAACCCTAAACCACATTCTTTTTCTTCTTTAAAACAAATCTGTTTTTATTTTAACAAACATGGCATTAATAATACTTCAGTTGTTATGTATTTAATCTTTGTTAAACTATGCCTTATAATCCCTGTGTATGACCTTTTACTATAGAAATGATAACATCAGAATAAAGCACATAATTATCTGCTTTTACAACTGCTGTTGTATAACAATTTTTAACAATACATGCATATTCTTCTTTCTGTTGTTTGTTACATGCATAAATAATGTAAAATTAACAATTAAAAAGTACAAAATAGGGCACTGGTGGCTCAGTGGTAGGTGTTTCGCCTACCATGTGAAAGGCCTGGGTTCGATTCCCAGCCACTGGATGCAGTGCTGGTCCCAAGCCCGGATAAAATGAGGGGGTTGGGCATCAGGATGGGCATCCAGCGTAAAACCTGTGCCAAGCTTGTATGTGCGGACCGAACGGTCTGCTGTGACCCCCAGCCGGGAGCAGCCGAAAGACCAACAATTAAAAAGCAGCTGTTTTTAGTTATTTTCTGGTTTGTAAACCAAAGGCACAATGTGTACGCCTACATTTCACCACTTTCTCTATCCCACACTATACCTGAAACAATGTAAGAGTCAGATTATCGTAGGGTTCAGTGTATGGTAATTCTGGTAGTGACATTTTTTTTGGTTCGTAAAAGAAGCTTTACAGGAACTGGATCATTTGAAGTGTTTGCTTAGGACTGATAGTCTGTGAATGAGGGATTTAGCTAAGCAGAAATTAGTTTTAAAAATTCAATTTCAAAGAGCATAGTCCAGTTTCTCCTTCATCATGACTGACACCTTTGTCCCTCCAACCATAAAATCTAATGACAGGAGTGATTTTAGCAGAAACTCTGCCTTTCCTCAGATTAATAGGTCATATAATCAGGGAAAAGCAATGACATAATTTGTCATATAGACATACCACCGTTTTCTGTATTGCCCACTTACAGTACATTCACTCTGGACACTCTGACTTACTCTGTCTTTCTTTTTGACATGGCATTAGAAATGCCAGATTTGTCTTGCTGACATGCTAAATGATGTTGCCACTGCATGAATAGTAATTTAAAAATTGACACTGGATATTGTACCCATATGGTATTAATATATATAAAATAACATTCAGAATGCATCCTGATGGTTGATAGATACTCCATGTATAGATGGTCAGATAATGAAAAACTATTGCATGGGATGCTAGCTGTTAATGAATAGATTTGCATAAGTGTATAATGAGGTCATAGAAGGTCAGTGTCATTGTCCCTGAACACAAGTTTTGATTTTGTTAGCATACATTTACCATAATGATTATGCTGAAAAAAGAATATTAAGGAGACCTCCATTAAAATTTAATTAAAAGACTGTTCAGGCTGTTATATAGATTAGTAAATGTTATTATAAAAAAGTAATTGTTTAAAATTTTTGAATTGTACATCACGATTTTCTTTAGCCTAAGCGGATGCATATGGATCACCTGTTTATCACATTTACATGGAAGTCTCCTGAGCCACCAGGAGGTTGTCACTTAGGGCTCCTAAAATTCAGAAACAGCTCTGAATGGCAGTTTTTGTTGTAAGCCATAACAAGTTCTTGTTGGTTCAGTTTTGTCATCATTAGGAACTGACATATTCTGTCTCTTGGGGTGAAATTAGCATGTAAGCAAATCCCAGGTCTTGCTCGAGAACATTCCACTGATTTTCACTCATTTCCACTGGGTACCGTCTGAATACTGTACAGCAGGTGTTTTCAAAGCACCCAAAAAATACATGGAACCCCTCCTCAAGAAGACACAGATTAATATTATTAAAGCATGTTAGGTAAACATACACTTCCACAAACCTGTCACACAGAGTTAAACGCATCTTTAATATTAACAGCAGTTTTCATTTTCTTAATGCAGACACCCTAAAGGATAATTCTAATGTGTTCCCAAATCGGTATGATTTTGTTGCAGCTTAAAAATGAGCCATTTGTAAAATCACATGATCAAAACCCAGGGAAACCCACCGCTCAAGCATGGGTGTGGAGTTTTGCCACAGCCGACAAACAGTAGACAAGATCATTAAAAAGATAACAAAAGTAAACAAACATTAAAGACACAAAACGGGAAGGAAAAGTAAAACGATGAGAAGCGTCAGCTTAAAACCACACATAGTGTACGCTCAACCAGAAAGGATAATTAGGAGTGATTCCCAATCTGAATACGACGCTTGTAGCTTATCTGCCTTAATGTTTGGGATTTTATGCCTTTTGAGATGCTTTTCTGCTCAACACAATTGTAAAGTGTTATTTCATTATTGCATGCATGTTTGCAGCTGGTATTTCTTTCTATGGGCTACAGATGCCTGAATTATAATCAAAGGACGTGATCATTTTGACATTCTGCTAACATTTGAATATGCTAAATGATATCCATACTGAGGTTAGGGTTAGGGTTAGAGGTGGTTTCAGTGTAGCGTTATTTTTTCTGCATTAGGGCACAGGATATTGGAAACACTGAAAAAGGTTGATTAACAAACGGAGTGCATGTCACCTGGAAATGCTGCAGATCTGTGATGGGAGCATCAGAATTATATTTAACCACTTGAGACCATCATATGAGGACGTTTCTACCAACTACATTGTGTGTATATTCATGTAAGATCCTCATATAAGGACCGATGGCTTTGCCAAACCTCTTCTTGTTTGAAGAAACTGATTAATTTCGATACTTATCAGTTGCTAATAAACAGAAACAATGAGGAGAAATTACAAGGCACACATCATTTTTACTCAACGCACACACACACACACACACACACACACAAAGTGCCACACACACTCATACCCAAACACATGCACACATATCGCTATTCATTTTTCAGTGAGTGCTTTATTCTGGTCAGGGTCACAGTGAATCTGAAATGCATCCATGGAACACTGCGCATGAGGCAGGAATACACTTTGGATGCACACACACATTGGAGCAATTTACCACAGCCGAGTCAGCTACCTGCATGTTTTTTGAAGGTGGGTGGAAATTTGAGAAGCTGCAGGAAACTCACTCCGACACTAACTTGAGCTCAGAATTGAACTCGGGACCCCAAGAGATGGCATCACTACCAGCTGCACAACCATGCCATCTAAAAGAACAATAAGCTATATTAGTTTTGCTTGTGTTTAAATTACTGGGTTGCTTATAATCAAGTGACACCATCTAGGAACGGGAAACCACCCACACTGTCCCCAGCTGCTGCAGAAAATAAATGCTTTTTTCAGTCTTTTTTTCCCCACAAGACTTGGTTGATTTTTAAAATTTTTAAATTTAACATTAAAACTATCCTGGAGTTATGATGTTGGATTTGGTTTGAAATTAGTAATTGGCTTATGTATTAATTATTAGTGATATTATATCAGCGAGCAAAATATGAATATCACATACTGTACCTTGTAAAACCATGCTTTGTCTAGAGAAGAGGGTCAATTTCTTTCCAACAACTCTGGATCTGTGTGTATTGGGAGATTTGACCATTAATTAAAAAAACTTTAAAAGGTTAAACAATGATTAGTTTTGATGATTTGAGAGGTCATATTAAGCAATATAACATAAAAATACTCTTGTGTAGCCGGGTAGCTTAGTGGTTGGCACTGTCGCCTTGCACCTCCATGGTGCAAGTTTACATGTTAGCAAAGAAATGAACATATTACATAATAGACTTGTCAGACCAAAAATGTTTGTTAAAAAAGAAGAAGAAGCAAGTGTAACAGTCAAAGTCTCCAGAGAAACTGTGGAAAATTCTCCAAGATACTTAGTAAAACTATGACCAACAAACCAGAACTACACAAATAGTCCTTAATTTAAAAAAAAACAAAAAACCCCAGGATAAATGACTTTACTGCACTTTGTAATATTTTTCTGTAGAAACTTTTTTGGAGGCGTCTTTACATTCCTTTGCATGGGCATTGGTGGCTCAGTGGTAGGTTTCTCGCCTGTCATGCGGAAGGCCTGGGTTCAGTTTCTACCGAGTTCTCAAACCCCAGCCACTCGAGCCTCAAGCCCGGATAAAATGGAAGGGGTTGCGTCAGAAAGGGCATCTGGCGTAAAACCTGTGCCAAGTTGTGTGAGGATCAGATGGTCCGCTATGGCGACCCCTCTATGGAAGCAGCTGAAAGATCAACAACAACTTTACATGGCTTTGCATGTGCCTAAGATATGTGCATTTGCCGTAGTATAGGGCCAAAAGTATTAGGACAAGATAAATTCAAATCCAGTAAGCAGTAGGATTTTTTGTAAATCCAAAGCTTTACTTTTTTAACTGGTTTTCAGTCACACAATCTGGGTTTAGTTTCAGTGCTAGTCCGAAAAGTTTCAATAGATTTAGTCAAATATTTACAAAGTGCTTTATGTTTTAGTCTGATTTTTGTTGCTTAATCGGTATTTATAAAAACTGTAACCTATCTGGTTACATCAGTTCTTCACAATTTCCTGTCCTGATTTTATTTCAAGTTCTAATTACATCTTAGACAGGTTTTAGAGTGTAGTGTTGCTGCCTCACAGCTCCAGGGTCCCTGCTTTATTCCCGAGCTCAGGTTACTTAGGTTGTTTGTTGAGTTACTGTTTGTATGCACTTTATTTCTTTGTCTTGTGTCTACATATAGTTCTTCTGGGTTCTTCAGTTTCCTTCTATACTCCTCAAAAATGGTTGTAGATGGATGTACTATTCTAAATTCCCTGTAGGGGTAAATAAGTGTCTGATGGTGTACAGTATGTGGCTTGTGCCCTGTGATGGCCTGGTGTCCCTTTTCAGAATGTATTTTTGCCTTACACACAGTGTTTCGGTTAAATTAGTAAATTACAATGAATGAAAGAATTAGATCTTAAATTGAGCACCTAATAGCCCTTACGTTTATGCACAATAGTGATTTTATAAAGTATTTGCACTTTTGTTCGGCACAGTGTGCAGCTCTTTGGCACATTTGAGAATCTTGGTAAAAAAAAAAAAAAAAGATGGAAAAAAATCTCCCTAAAATAATGTTGATGCCCTTGAAAAAGGATACAAATGTTACCTAGCAACCTGGAATTATGACATCATGCTGACTGCATTACACCTACAGTAACAGCAGTATTAGCATGGGTACGAGTAGGCAAGTACAGTCCTGTACTCTGTACGTCTAAAAGATTCAGTGGCGCTACGCAGTAGTGGAAAAAGTAGAGAGCAACTGCCTGCCAAAACCAGCCACGGAAGCACAGCTCTGCTAATGTTATGTCACCTTAAACAGTGCTTGCTAAGTTGTTCTGAATCGTCCATGTTGTGTTTTGAATGTTTAGCTACCGTTAGTTAACGTGAGCATGATTTTCCTCCGGCTCATGAGCTACAAAGCTTCTAATATAAGACTGAATCCCAAATCCATCTCTAACAAGGGCACTACTTGGTGTAAGGAGAAAGAGATTCTATACCATACTATTTGGAAAGACACAAAGAGAAACTTGTAGTACTGTTCATCTCCTCCATGGTTTATTCTCCTCACCTTTTGGATAAATAGTACTGGGAAAAAAATGAAAACTATTTTTATTAGCTATTAGCTTTGGAAACAAGGCTAAAAGCTAACTCATAATAAATGGTGTCATATTTTCTGTATAATGCGGTAGTTGTGGCTAATATTAAATGAATGGGTATAAGTTTGCATGTTCTTCTCATGCTTGTCAGGTTTCCTCCGTGTACTCTGGTTTATTCCAACAGTCCAAAACATGCCGATTAGTTTAATGGGCATTCCCAAATTGCCCTAGTGTCTGTGTGAGTGTGTATGTTGTGTGCGTGCCCTGTAATTGATTGGCACCCTGTCCAATGTGTACGCTTCCTTGTGACTAAAGTCTCCTGGTATAGGCTCCAGGCCCCCGCTACCCTGTCCAGGAAAAGTGGTATAGAAGAATGAATGAAAAATCAGAAAAACATTTTCCTTATAACATTTGCCTTTATATTGGTGTCTTTATAATGGTGCCTTTTTCTTTTTCCTTTTTTATGCTTTCTTTCTGATTAGACTTCCGAAGCTTTTGAAAGGTTGGAAAAGCATTTTGGCTCAGCTAGCAGAATACAAAATGTCCAAACGTGCTGTGCACCTATGCAGTGATTGGCAAGCACACAAGTATGTTTTCCAGTTTCTTCCTGTTTACCACCCCACATTACTTTCCTGATGGACAGCTCACAAATAGCTATCAAACTCCAACTGTTCTCTAAAACCAAACTTAGAAGTATTTTCATTCAGTTCTCAGAAGCATTTTGGACAAAGCAGCAGCTAACCTTCTGCAGTCAGATGAATTCAGTACTTCTCACACTGTTTTCCACTTAAGGATTGTGAGTTCTTTCGATTTTTTCTGGATTATTTCATTTTACTGTATAGCTAGGTGTGTACCGTGAGCAGCCCGCCAGACTTCGGTCCTGGAAGGCCACATTAATGCAAATATTACCGTTTTATTCAATTAACACATCTGATTCTACTTATCAGCTATTTCCCAGGACATTCCCTACTGACATTTGATGGCTTGAAAGACGAAGAACACATATATCTGTATAGTTGTGACATGCTCGTCTGTCTACATTTAGTATCACCCCAAGGGATTTTAATGGGAAAAAAATAGATTAAATAATCTGCCCTGTTTCCACTGTTTATTTTACCTCATTTACACCTTTCCAATCAAAAACATGTTACAGTGAAAGTACTAAAATTAGGCAAGTAAAAGTTTTATTTAGGGGCATTCATTTGTGTAATAACCTAACAGAGCCTTAATTATAATTGTTAAGCTTCATAAATCTACTCTAAGGGCTGGAAAAGAACCAGTTTTCCTACATTTGCATACGTGTCCACAAAAGTGCAACATGATCTATTTTGGGCCTATGTGGTAACGGCACATAATAAGATGTTGAAGACAAAAATGCAATTAAGGAGACTTAACCCTTCACGTCTATTCATACCATGGCATTTATATACCTATTCACTGTCTGTTTTGGAAGGACCGGCATTAAACAAGGAAAACAACTAGGGAGATTGCTGAAATTACTGGAATTGGGCAGAGAACTGGTTAATGTATCGTTAAAATCTAGAAAGGTAATACTAAAGCTTCAACTTTGTGGAAGAAATGTGGTTTGGAAAAAATCATGAATGACTGTGATCGAAGATCACAGTATTGCTTAGTGAAATTGCATCATAAAAATTGACAGCAGAAATCAGAACTGTGTTTAATAGTTAAAGTAAGAGCATTTCCATATTTCACATGTGATGAGATCTCACAGGATTGGGACTAAACAGCTCTAGCCATAAGAAAACCCCTTGTTAGTGAAACAATTCAGAAAAAAAGCTTCAGTTAGCTAAGGAGCATAAAACTTGCTTTGGAGCAATGGGAAAAAGGGTCATGATGAGTTTATATTGACCCTATTTAAGAGTGATGTACGTCCAGGTAAGCAGGGAAGTACATGAAGTGATGCACTCGTGCATAATGCCCATAGAACAAGCCTCTTGAGGCAGTGTTATGATCTGAGGTTGCTTCAGTTGGTCTGGTCTAGGCTCGGCAAAATTATGTGGCAATAAAATAAAAACAGATGTCGACCTGAATGTGCTGAATGACCAGTTTGTCACATGAATGGATTTTTTGGGGCATAACCCAGGACTCAAATTGTGAAGGAGTGCTTCTGGTAGCATGAGGAATCATTTTTACACCCGAAGTGGCCACCATACTGTGCCTTCTCATCAAAGCTAAAGTCAGTTGAAATGAATCTTAGAGTGTATGACTTTTTGTCATACACTCTAAGATATGTGATCATCACAAATCATCACAAATTATCTATTTACACAGTATTAAACCATACGAAATATAGCACAAGCCTACTTGTTGGCACAGAGTTAACAAAGTTGACTCTGTTCAAATGTTCCACCCATTGATAAAGTGTCATGATTAGGTTAAGAGCACTATTTGGTCTCGAGTGTCATGCAATAGGGTCTATCCTCAGGAGTGGCACTATAAATATGATGGAGTCAAAAATGTTTTGACACTAACAGGAACTAATTACCACTTTCATTCATTAATTTACACCACAGTAAAAGACACATGCACAATCATGCAAGCCTTTCCCTGGGATCCATTCAGTAATGTTTATGAATAGAAACCATGGGATTCAAGTCTTTAGGGAAGGAAAAACTTAAAGCCTTGTTCTTCATCATCAAGTTTTAAACAGTGCAGTCAAGTCCACACAGGCTGTGGCTGACCCTAGCGGTTAATCACTGGGGTGAGAAAGGATAGAAGAAAGGATTTACGTTCTGAAGTAAAACAGAGAATCCTATTCAGAGTTAGTGCCCTATAAATAAAACTACATTTATTTTAAAGAAGGAGAATAGTGACATTTTCACGGAAAAAACAAAAGCAGCATCATGGATAAAAAAGCAGCCTGCTGGTTGTAAGAACTAACTAATTTACCGTACTGTGCAAAAGTCTTGAGCCAATCTTTATTTCTTCAAATTAAATTAAATTAAATTAAGAAATGGGAATACATGTTTTACTGCAACAGATTGCAGTGTCTAAAGATACAATTTAAATACTGGTTGTTTATGTAACAACCTCATTTCCCCTCTTGTCTGTTCCAACCACCTGCACCTGCTTCTCACTGGTTCATGCCTTAAGTTTTTTATGCTAAAGATTTATAAGTCACTGTTTGGAATAACAAACAAAAAACATTACTCTGAAACTGGTCAGGAACATAAAAAAAAAAACTCTCCAGAAAGCCAGGAGAACTTCCTAAGATCCCATTAAAATGCAAGAAAGTCTGTCTCTTTGGAAGCAAAATAGGGAGAAATGAGACTTTTGCACACTACAATATTTTTAGTTCACTACAATATTATCTATCTATCTATCTATCTATCTATCTATCTATCTATCTATCTATCTATCTATCTATATATATATATATATAATGGCTATAGGTGATTTTTGAGACTGGTAACTCTAAATGAACTTCTGCAGCAGAGGTAAGTTTTAGTCCTACCCTCCTGAGAAGTTCTTTATGGGAACCAATTTCATCATGGTGTTTAATGGGTTTTGCAAATGCACTTGACACTGTTCCTGAACAGCTGACCTTTATGTCTTAAAATAACAATTGACTGTTGTTGTTACTTGCTGTAATTACATATGTGTTATTTCATAATTTTAAGAAAATCCAGCAGAATGTTTTAGAATGTAGGAAAAAAAAGTACAAACTTTTCAACTATATATATATATATATATATATAGTTGACACAATACTGTATATATATACACAGTATATATACATAC
>JAOVVA010000010.1:12750430-12761506 GCA_028565275.1 Leiocassis micropogon
TTTTAATACATTCTATATTCTACATTCTACTGGATTTTCTCAAAATTATGAAATAACACATATGTAATTACAGCAAGTAACAACAACAGTCAATTGTTATTTTAAGACATGAAGGTCAGCTGTTCAGGAACAGTGTCAAGTATATACACACTATCTAATGCAAACATATTTTACTTATTTGTGTAGTGGCTGGAATCCCATAAGGCGCATTACTGTCATCTGCTGGTGAAATGTTTATCCATAAGTTAGATTTATAGTTAATGGCAATGCTATGTCTAACTTTACTACTTAGGCATCAACACAAGGTAAATATATAAGTATTTAGATATTTGCTGTAATACTTCTTTTGCTGAGGACCAAAGAAGGCAAAAGGCGGCGAAGAAATCCAGTAGGGGAGAGCCAGCACAGTGGTAACATACTTGTTTATTGTACTCCAAATGCATAAATACATGGCTTCTTTGTATATATTGATATATAAAAAAATCCAAGAATATATATTTTTAATTATGTTAAATTATTATGTACAAACCTGAAATATGTGGTCTAAGACTGTTAAAAGTAGCAATTTAATGGAAAAAATAAACCATAAACAGCAAAAAAAATTGAAAAGGATATCCAACAATATTTTGTAATTGCTTAATGTTTTCCAAGCTGCTCTTAAATATATCACATAGAATAATGACAGTATGTTATTTAATTTCCAATGAGGTACATGTGTGTTTAAACTCCCTTTGTGTTACATGATTTTATGCTTGTACATTGTATTGCACTACTTCTTTATTTCAGTAAAAAATGTTCAGTGTTTACATTAAACCACCGGTGAGTAATTTAACTCAAAACAAAACTTATTTCCATTGAACCGTTTCTCCCTTTCTGTGGCAAAGCTTATGAATTTATAAATCATAAAGTGAGAAATGTAATTTTTTTCAGCACTTTCTTTGGTTTAAAGTGTCAAATATCTGAAGTGGGTGATTAAAAAAAAGAACTTCAACAGAATTTTCTTGACTGACTGATCCTTACTGTTCAGCCCAGAGCTGAGATTATAAAACTTTCTCATGCTAAGTAATAAAAAATTAGAGACTTTTTATGTAGCTTGGATGAGTGCCAGACTGGCATAATTGTCGTGACTTTGAGATGAAGGCAAAAGCAAGAGCAGGTTTCTCTTAGTTATTACGAATAACTGAAACATAAACAGAGTAATCAAAAAAGACTAAGAACATGAACATGTTTGAACATGATTCTAAACAACAAACAAGACACGAACCTTAACATGGGTGGTGAAGAACAAAATCTAGATAAAGGTACACACATTCAACCGAATCTAAATAACCTTAATAATGATCCAGAGGTGAAGATAATCCTGGAAGAGCATGTCTGGAAACTGACATTTAGTGCCTCAGTGGTGTTAACCTGATAATACAGTAATTAAAAGTTTTGGGCTTATGTTTCCTTAAAACATACATGACATTTAAATATATTAAATTCATCTGTGTGATGCATATTAGCCATTGTATAGGTTCAACAACCTTTTTCAACGTCACAACATTAATTCCATCCAAAGGTACATTAATACATATTAATCATGGGAAAGTGTTCTCCGGCACATCCCAAAGACTTTTAATGGAATTAAGGTAAAGGTATAGAGTCTATGGTGGTAATTCATGTGTGAAAATGATTCCTCATGCTTCCAGAACCACTGTTTCACAATTTTTAGTCATGGAATATGTATGTGCCTTCAGAGAACATAAAATACATTGATGTGATAATCAGGTTATTCAGTACATTCAGGTCGTCAGCTACTGTAGCTTCATTTTATTGCCACATAATGTTGCTGAGTCTAGACCTGACCAACGGAAACAATCCCAGATCATAACACTACCTCCAGAGGCTTGTACAGTGGGCACTATGCATGATGGGCGCAGTACTTCATGTACTTCCCTTCCTATCCTGACGCCCATCCCTCTGGAATCGGGTCCATCTGATGTCATCAGACCCCATGACCCTTTTGTTTCGCTTCAAAGTCTAATCTTTATGCTTTCCAGCAAATTGAAGCCTTTCTTCTGATTAGCCTAATGAATAAGTGGTTTTCTTATCTTTTAGTTCCAATCCTTTGTTCTTGTTACATAGTGGGATTTAAATGTAATTATGTTCACTTTTTAACTTAAATTTATGATGCAACTTCACCCATTTTTTAAGTGAGTTCTGATCAGGGTCATTCATGATTTTTTTTTTTTTCCAAACACATTTCTTCCATGAAGTAGATGATTCAGCACTGTCCTTCCAAGTTTTAATGATGTGTTGGACAGTTCTTAACCAAATTCTAGTAATTTCAGCAGTCTGTTTTCTTTGCCTGATGCAGGCCAATAATTTGACCATTCTGAAACATAATAGCATCTTTTTCATGACCACAGTTGTTTAAGAAATGAGATGCTGCTCAGTGCATGAGCTTGAGTGCAAAGGACTGTTGCCAACTGAAACATAATATCACTGCAGTTACTACAAAAATCAAAGGTTCTTGGGCATTTGCTTATTAAAATCCAAACAGCGTTTTTTGTGTATATTTACACTTACTGTATGCAATCCATAACAAATAATGTATTAAATGATTGAGAATGTGATATTGATGTTGTGATGTTGAAGAATGGCATTGCATTGGATAAGTACTTAATCATACCACAATGATTAGCATCATGCCTGGACTAGATTCTAGGATGTTAGATATGACTACAGTATGCTTTAAAAAGGAAAAAAAAAGCCTGATCAGGACATTTAATTGGACATAGCAATGCCCTCAGCTTCTCCACACAAGAGTCGATGAATGTTCTCTGAATTGGAGTTAAGAAACTACTTCACATGTTTTTTATTTTATGTTTTACTGTATATGTTGAACACTTACCTGCTGTAAAATAATAATTCTGAAGAAGGTGTAACTTTGACAGTTTGATTTTGTTAAGGGATGTTTCCACAGGATACAAGCTTCAAATGCCATTTGGTGTATGCCTAGTATAGCTGCTCTTTGATGTACATCCTGTATTAATTATTCATTACCAGAAATTGTATTTCTAAGTAAATGTGGAAACATGCACACTAGAATTTTGTAACTACTCTTTTGAAGCCATGTGCCATAAAAACGCCTTTAAGATACCAGCAATATTAAATTTTAATATACTGGTTCTAAAAATGATATAAAACCAACATGGCATCTCATGTTACTAGTAATATGAAATTTAAATGTACAGGTTTTCAAAACTATATGTCTTTAGAGGTTAAATAAATGTGTTCAGTATAGAACGACTGTTGTGACCCAACTGTTTATTAGAAACAGAGGAGGGCCCTTGAATAAGCAAGCTATTAAACATAATTTATACAAATATACTCTAGAACAGACCAGAGCTGTTAATTCTCATACTGTCCTGCAATTGATGCATGTGGCTCAAATGGTTAAGGATCTGAGTTATTAAACAGAAGGTTGGTGTTCAATCCCCAGCTCCCACTGTTAAGCCCTTGAATAAGGCCCTTAACCCTGCTGTGTCCTGGCTGCCCCTGTGCTCTGACCCCAGCTTCCTAACTGGGATATGTAATTTTAAAAAATCATTTCACTGTGCTGTAAGGTACATGTGAAAAATAATTAAACCTCTTGATGCACACTGCTTGTTTTAAATGCGGGAATTTATATCTTGTACCGAGTCTTCAAGCAAGGAGGTAAACAGTGGTTCTGCAAATGCAACAAGCAGATTACACCATTGTCAAAAAGGACACACGGATAAGTGAGCAGTGAAACATTTCTAACAGTGGGAGCCTGGAGCTTGACAGGTTAAAACACATTTGTTTGACAAAAAGCAACATGTCTTAGTAAAGTAACCATAAGCTTTTCAGTCGTTTAGAGTCATTTTTTTTTTTCATTCTGTACTTTCAGATGAATCTGGCCCAAACATCAGCGAAGTATAACTATTGTTAGATGTGACGGCAACTCATTTCTCCTCCAAAATAATGAGTAAACACTTTCCTCGCGCTCTGGAATACTCACTGTCAGTGCGCTTATTAAAGTAGGCTCTGGCACGTCTTACATGTAATGGATGCAGGGAATTGATAGAAATGCTGGATTAGCAGAGCATAACTTTGCAATGTGTCATGTGCTCTAATCCTAGATCATAGTCAACAAAAATCCTAAGGCAAACATTCAATTTGTGCAGTATTATGATTATGCACTCAGTTGTGCTTTCCTGACGGCAGGTGGGCTTAAAGCACACCACGGTTTGATAGCCACAGTTAGACACAATTGGCAGCACCTGCACTGAAGCATAGGAGCATCAGATGGCTAGGACAGTTCTGGCTGGAATCCAGCAATTACCACACCAGGGGGCTCCATTACATGGGCAACTGCTATGGCCAAACCTAATGAGGCACAACCGTAGCAAACAGTATGCTTCTTAAAAGCATCCAAACATATTTGTGACTCTCCTTTCTGAGGCAGGGAAGGCTGTCTGACAGTAAAATAATACAGTCAGTTTTCTGAGGCGAATAAGACAGAATTCATGATTTTTCTGCTCTGAACATACTTGTCTGAGATCTTTCAGCTGTGCCTCTTCTGCAAAATTGCCATCAAAGGCTCTTAAAAGCACCTGCTTGAATACATCAATTGTACACCCATTACAATTTATTCAGAAAATGTAACAAGTAAAACAAAAAATTACAAATGCAACAAGTGTATTACAAATCTAACAGGACCAAGACACAGACAAAGCAAAGCGAACATAAAATTATTCAAAGGAATAATATCACCTGGCTAGGTTTTTGCTTACTAAAGCACAAATTAATCATATTAAAGGCTTTATTAGTTTGTTATATACTGTATAATTATATAACCACTCTCATATGACCATTGTGTTTTTTTTTTACTAACTTGAGTTCTCTTATTAAGCTTAAAAAGCTTATAACTCATGAACAGGTCGGTAAGTGATGGCTAATGTGGCTATCAGTGCCAATAGAAGGTAAGGTGTCAAAGAGTTGCGCAACCATTGCATTAAATTATTAGAATGTAAAAAACATTCACAGTAGCAGGAAAAATGATAGGAGCCAATTGGCAGCCTTTGGGGGCGAGGTTCCCTTTACTTCATGCTTAAGTGGAATGAGGATGAAAATAAAAGCTAATATATTATTCAGATTGAACAGATATTCAATCTAATATTATAATAATGCAATTTAAAGGAATACAGATATAAACAGTAAGTGGAAAAAGGCTCACAGGGCATCTGGCTGAGACTAATGATTTGAATCAGGACTGGAATCCCACAGGATTCAACAAATGAGTAGCATGATTGGGAGAGTCGTGCCTTTTTTTATTTTAAGTATGGAATTCACACTTTCATACTTTTAAAATCCATACTAATTAAGGGTCCTATCATGCAACTTTTGGAACAAAGACAACTTTAATTTGTGATTATCTCTGATCTGTTGGTGGTGTGCTCCAGAAGCCTGATCTACTGTAATTGCTGCATTACATAGCCTTAAAATACAACCATCTTCTGATCCTTCTGTAATACAACAAACATAAAAACTAAAAAATTTATTCTGATGAATTATGGGGCGGCACGGTGGCGTAGTGGTTAGCACTGTCATCTTGCACCTCCAGGTTCCGGGTTTGAGTTCCGTTTCAAGTTTGTGTGCATGAAGTTTGCATGTTCTCCCCGTGCTGGGTGAGTTTTCTCCCATAGTCCAAAGATGTGCAGATTAGACTAGTTTAGACTAGATTAGTGTTCCCAAATTGCTTGTAATGTGTGTGGATGAGCTTGTGAGTGTGTGTGTGTGTGTGTGTGTGTATGGGTGTATGGATTGGCACTCTGACCAGGGTGTACCCCACCTTGTGCCCTTATTCTCGTGAGATAGGCTCCAGGCCCCCCGCGACCCTGTACGCAGGATAAAGCAGTGTAGATGATGAGACGATGATGAGTGAATTATTATTGGGTGGCTGATTGAAAACATTGAGCTTGAAAAAAGGTTCCCTAGCTTACTCAGTACTCACACTAGATAGAATGCTTTCCATAAGGCACCACAGGCCATGTGGTTGAGACTAACTCAAGTAGCTGATCATCAAATTTTGTTGCATGTTATAAATTGTGAACCAAAAGTGTATTCTTTTTTCCCCACAGCATCTTGTACTGTATGTATTGATTTATTTGATTGTGTTTCTATAGACATAGTAAAAGGGTTCATAAACCAAACTCCTTTCAGTCTAGACTACATCCACTTCTGGTTTAATTCTAAAACCAAACAAATCAGATACAGGTAATTGTGAGGCATTATGTTAAACTCCTGATGTCTCCAGAGAAGGAAGACAAAGATGACTGTATGTATATATGACAGCAGTAATTATTGCAAACACTGCATCTTTTTATCTCTTTTGTGGCTTTGTTGGAAGGTGCATGTGCACAGGATGGCATCCTGGTGATTGTGACCATCTCTGGTGTTTAGGAGTCGTTATACAGAACGGGTGATTGCCGTGTAAATGCAGGGTAAGAAGGCTCACAGAGGATCACAGGGTGGATGAAACGCCTCTAAAATCTTAACAAATATATTGTGCAAATTTGCATTGGGACACATCAGGCAAATTGTGTCAGACAGAATTTTCTCTTCTTCAGTTTCTTTTAATTTCTAGAAGCATGTTTTGAAGCTTGAAGTGATTTATTACTGTGTTTAATGTGTTTAAAAATCTTCTTTTTGGCTCATGATATTTATATTTGGTAAATGAGGCGTTTGACAGTTTCTAATATCAATTAAGTTGTTATAGACAAAAAAACATGTATTAATCCCTAATTCAACCTATGTTCTATAATGTTTTTTAAAACATGACAGCACTATGAAGTGTATGGCAGCTTTTTGTCACTGTGGACGATTGTTGTTGTTGTAGTCGTCGTCGTCGTTGTTGTTTAAATATGATTGGTCATTGGGTGACAGATGATCTCCAGAGGATGCCACACATCACTCAGTGAGATTCTGATTAACTGTGACATTTTCCGTCTTGTCTCATTTCTCTGTTCTCTGATTCCATTATGCCCATCTATCAAGGCTAACTCTCATGCATGTGGACAGCTAGATGCTCTTTCAGGTACAGATCAAATCAGCATGTCACTTGCGCTCACTGTGAGAATGTGTGTCTCTGTGTTAAAATGTGTGTGTGTGTGTGTGTGTGTGTGGAGGCTCATGTTGCTGTGGAAACACCAGTGGATCAACAGCTGTGTAGTGTACGATGTGTCTGTCACCAACTACAGAACTGCCCTGACCTAAGGCTAAGGAAGCCGTGTGTTATAACAACATGTGCGCATAGACAGGATGTGCTTGCAAATCCAAATTTTAACTTATGTTGTAAATCAGCGCGGGAGCACAACCTTGAGTGTGATATTGCTTTTATACAACAGTTTCACAAATATCATTTATTAATCAATAGATTCTTTTTTTTATTTTTTTTTATTTAACAAGGTACGTTTTCTTCCGTGCCTGGCGAAACGAACCAACTGTGATGGAGCTGGCAACCGACAGTAAGTATAGTTAACAGGGGTGAAAGTTCTTACCTTGTTTAACACCCCAAGTAGTTAAGGATTTGGGGTTCAGCCTTGGCCTAAGCGAGAATAAAACAACACGGATGCAATTCAGACTAACTTAGAAGCAACTCCGATTGCTGTCCATGTCTGGTTTTAAATGTGCATTTTGGCAGCAAACAGCTCTCTCCTCAGAATGGCATTCCATACTGACCTACTTTCACCCATGCTGCTACCGACAGTTAGTGTAATTAATGACTGTAGAGCACCTGGGACGTAGAGCGATACATATAGATAAAAAGCCCAGTGGTGTTATTGTCCATTATCACCACTCCTGCAATGCCTCTCGTCCAATCAGATTGCTGAGTCGGAACTAACTGCCGTACAAACTAATTTAATTGTGGAGCAGTGCTAATAATTTCAAGCTGTGCTATAATGTGGCATCTTTTTAAGCATAAAATCCACAGCATCCCTTGCTGTTTAGACTTTCTGTTTTTGAAGACCCGCGTTGCATTTATGCTTCTTCCTCTCATCATTTTTTCATTAATGCTCACATTTGTCACTTGAGCGTAAACGTGAAGCTGCGCTGTGCTCTTTGTGCACGTTGAACGAATGCCAGAGTTATTAAAGTGATTTGTTCGCTATCAGTGGACCTTTTTTAAACTGTAGACTTCTTGCTCCTTAATATGTAGCACAGGAGGATGTAATCTTTTTACTTTGCTTATTACAAACACATAAATGTGTAAGAATATGATGATAATTTGCAGGTTGCTGATGGATGGCACTGTCTCATGCCCTACGCATCTTACATAACCCTGTGTGAATTTGACGGAGGAAGCGGGGTTAATGCTCACCTTAATTGTTGTCTTCTTTTTTCCTTTCACTGTTGTGCTTTTCTTCCTTATCCAGGGGCTACATGTAAATGCCAACCAAATATCACAAGTGCCTGTCTAGCTAAGCGTGAGGTTCACTGTGCCTCTTTTGTCATTAATGCACCAAGCTCATTGTTATCTCAGGGTTTGTTTTTTTTTTGTGCCATTAAAGCATAAAGCATATTGCTTTTGCATCTTATTTATACCTTGCACAATGTGAAGATGATGCTTTAGTTGCCATGTAGGTTGGCAGTTGACTCTGACCCTGAGACTGTGTGGATATACTGTGGGCTAGTAGAAGTGCACAGATTTTCCTCCTCATGATGTATAGGCAGCAGCGGGAGCCCCCTATTCTGATAATTAGAAAGTGATTGAAGGTGTAGAAGTGTAATATTTTTCAACTTTGTAGGTTAGATAAATGTATGTCTTAAAGGAAGCCAGGGAGTCATTGACTAGCACAAAAAATATTTGTTCAGGCCAAGATGTCTAACATAAATCCTCCTCCATTAGGCATCTAAAGGTAGGGGGCATTAGATCACACTGAGTGGACTTCTGCTGTGACAAAGTGCTTTACCTTGGTTCCTAGAAAATACCTCTGCACTGAGTTGTTCTATTCACTGGCTGCAGGAGTAATACAGTATGTGTATAGTGCACAGAGGGATATTTAGTGAAAGATTCTTGTGGCTGCAACATTGGTGTGTCAGTAAAAGGTGCGATTAACACCTGAACAGTGCATTGAGTCAGCACAGGATGCATATGCTAGAATCCCAATGGAGGATTTCACCTTATCACAGTTATAATCAAACGCGATATAAGATCCACATAGTGTTTGTCTGTAATGAGTCATATCTCTCTGGAATGTATGCCACCTACTGGCTTAGCAGTGAGAAAATCAAGAAAAGAAAAGAAAAAAAAAAGCCCTGTAAGGAATTGTATTTTGGGTTTTCTTTGGGCATCAGCACTTTCTCATCCTAATGATATAGTCTGTCACTTAGCTGTCTTGTGGCTTTGTTCTCCGGCCTTGCCAATTATACACGTACCCATGTTGTTCCCTGTGATTAAGACTACCTTGAGAAATAAGTCAGCGCTTGGTTGTGTGAGCCAACACACTGTACAGTACATGCCAGGAATGGGTAGTTAATTTCTGCCAAACAAAGTATAGCTAGTTGAGATCCAGAAGAAATACAAAATGGCTTAGTCACCTATAAAAACAAAAGTAGTTACCTTCAAAACAATTTAAGTTTAATGACAACAGTAATGTACTTAATTCACTTTTTTGAGTCAGGAGGGTGTTAAAATGCACAAATGCCATATTTTTTACATTAAAATTATTTTGCTAATATCCATGTGAATTTTGGATGGTTTTGCAAAAAGCTGTAACAGTTTTGTCCCTAATTATAGATCAGCCTGCAGTCTGTGTTTGTGGCCATTTAGAAGTGTTGAGTTTTAATAAATTAATTCAAAGAAATAATTTTGATAAATAAACTCTAAGGTTTAATTCAGTCACCTTTAGCTTTGATCACAGCACACAGTGTGGTGGCCACTTTATCTGTGAAACTGATTCCTCATGCTCCCAGAAGCACTCTGTCACAGTATGAGGGTTGAAATATGCTTGTGTCTTCAGGGGGAAAAAAAACTCCACCGACTTGATAAACTTGTCATTCAGTACATTCACGTCATGAACTACCTGACTTCATTTTATTGTCACATACTGTAACAATGCTCAGCCTAGACCTGACCAACTGAAGCAACCCCAGATCGGAACACTGCTTCCAGAGGATTGTATCACCCTAACACACCCATCACTCAGGAACAGAGTCAGTCTGAACTCATCAGACCACGTGATGAGTCTAATCTTTATGCTCCCTACCAAATTAAAGCATTTTTTTCTGATTAGCCTCACTGACCAGTGGTTTTTGGATGGCTATCCAGCTGTTTAGTCCCAGCCCATTGAGCTCCCCTGACATTGTGTATGTATCACATATCTTCCACACGGTTGTGGTTTTATCACTATCCTTCCAGGTTTTGATATGTGCTGAAGGGTTCTTAACTCAGTTCCAGTAATTTTAAATTTCCTTAGTTGTTTTTTTGATGTAGCCTGAAATTTTTATTCTTTTGAAATGGCAACTTTTTTTTTTTAGCTAGACAGTATAAAACTTTTGCTTTGATTGCGTGATTAAGTCACTGTCAACTTACAAGTTTACAGGCTTTTTAATTTAAAAATTTGTTGATGGTCATGAGAAACATCAAAAACTATACAGAAAGTTTAGTTTACAGTGCATCTTTTTCCTCCTAGCTTCAGTTTCACTTTGGTTTTTGATGACACTGGTGTAATGTAGAAAGGGTATGTGTGGTATAAGGTCCAATATATGCAGTCCAACTGCATATATGTTTGTCACCAGTGTTGGGGGACGTTACTTTTTAAAGTAACTAATTACTGTACATTACATAATTACTGTCATTAAAAAGTAAACAGTTACATTGCAGCGTTACTTTCTGATCAAAGTAACTAGTTAGAGTACTTTTCCATTGCAGAAAATAAAAACTCCTTTGTGATTCCAAATGCATGTTGTTTTAGACAAGACCTTTATCATTATTTTACCATCATCACTCAGCGAAGTTTGGCCCATAATCTGTTAACTACTAATACCCCTATCTCACCTACGCGG
>JAOVVA010000010.1:12765069-12783302 GCA_028565275.1 Leiocassis micropogon
ATACACATACACACACACACACACATACACACAAAGTACATGTACATACATGTACTGTACATACATTTACCAAAATGTATTATTGCTTTCAATAAACAACATCGAGGTAGTTAGCACAGAAGGTGCAGTAGGTAATAGAGATATGGTATATATGGTATTTATACATAACTATGCAGTGTAACAGTGCAAGTACAAGTCAAAAGTTTAGAAACAAGTTTGTATTTATTTAACAACATTCTAGATCAATACCATATTTTTTCAAAGCTATAAAATAACATGTGGCATTAGATAATTAAGTAATTAATTACGGTAATTAAGTAATAGCATGCCAGCTATTCTGGAATAGTTCTTGCAAGAACAGTACTGTCAAGTGCATTTGCAAAGCCCATCATGCACCATAATGAAACGGACTCTCATGAAGACCATCTTAGTAAGGCAAAGGAGAAGTTCATTTAGAGTTTCCAGCCTCAAAAATCACCAATTAACAGCACCTCAGATTAAAACTGTTATGAAGGCTTTACTTAGCATACATAAGTATCAGACACATCTCAATATCAACTGTTCAAAAGAGATTATTGCATATTTTGGACGCCTTCAGCATTGAAAGAAAGAAAGAAAGAAAAATCAGGAAAGACCATGGCATTAGAATGTGTGTGTGTGTGTGTGTGTGTGTAATGTTATTAATTTTGTATTCATTTGTTTGTATTAATCAATATAATATTGATAATATAATTCTGCCTTTTCTAACTATCATATTAACTTACGCCTATTTGATATGATAAATGCTTGAGTATTAAACTTGTATTGTGGGGAAAACTGAAATAGTATAAACAAACTTCTGTACAAAGCAGTTCGGGTGGATGCCTCTTGGAAGTAGTCTTTTAAATAAAGGTCACCTTTGAGGTTAATTAGTACTGTCTTAATGTAAGCTATCAGTATTGAGTTACTTTTCTACATCTGACAGCTCCATAATGGGGACAAACACAAAGAACTGTGCACATTCAAGTAAAGACAAAAGAGATACCAGCATATAAACAAAGGCTTAAGGACATGCTTTACGTTCAAGCAGCGTAGTTTCTGAACAGGCACAAACTTGCTGTTATGGCTGTAAAGTTGTATAACTTAAAAAAAACAACAACACACACACATACATCTAATTGATTATATGTACTGCATGACTTGAATTTCACATTGCGAGTTATGTGAATGCGAATTGTTCTCTGAACCTAAGGGGTCTTTCCTACCATTCCCAGTGTCCCCGTGCTCTCTCTCTACCACCCAGAATGAAGGCATCTGGGGTGCCACTGAAGCACTACAGAATTAGTGCATGATTTATCACCTGTATTCACTGCAGTCCGGCAGTAGCAAAAATAGAGTCAGGTGATTTTCTTATCTGCACAGATGCTAATAATGGGCTAATTTTTCATAACATATTCTGTGCTTCTGTAATTAGCCCTTCATGATATATTGTGATTAGCCTGTATGGTAAGTGGCCCGTATACAGTACACATTTGGACCTGCTGGCTAATTAAAGGCCTTACTTTGCTTGTAGGGTTATTTAGCACGGCCATTCTTGACTCAAAATGCACTATAAATGTCCTTGAGATGTAGCAAAATAATGCAAATTGAGATTGCAGTGATCACTCACTCAAGCTTAGTGTGGTGCCTCCTGACTCCTAGACATCCTCTTTTAGATAAGAAATAATTTATGAAGCCTGACAGGATGTTTGACAGGCACTGTCAGTGAGTACAGCTTCATTTCTACCCATCCAAAATAGCATTTAATTGCATGGAGAGATACATCTGAAATTTCTATTAAACCAAGCATTTCTGATTTCGGCTGCAATAAATGTACACTTTTTTTCTCTCCTGTTAAATTACCACATTCCACTGACTCTTATTTAAATGAAAGGTCCGTATATGTCAAGTTGACTCTTGGCACATCTTATTTGCAACATCTTCAGGAGAACCTTCAATGCTAATCTCAGAACCTTCTATTCCCAACTCAAATTCACATAAAGATCTATGCACACATGGTTGACAGTTCACTGGTTGATCTCTGGCATTTATATTCAAAAGCTTGCAATTTATAGTCAAGGCTGAGAGAGTACTGCTGTACCTGCGTGGCCAGCAGTGAGTGTCATTTGTATTGCTGGCAGGCTCCGTGAGTGTCTCTCTCTCTCTCTGTCTCTCTCTCACCGAATGCCGATGAGCTCAGCCTCTGGGGTTCTGGCCGACAGCCTGGCCTTTTGGCTGAGGAGAAATCAATCAGGCAGTCACTTGCCTCCAAAGAGCCATTATCCACACTGCCTCGATACACACCAGGGCCCCCCACCTCCTACATCTCTCTTCTCGATTACATGATGTTGCTATGTTATACGTATCTGATGGATTTAAGATCAAACAACCACAAACATCCAGACAGTAAGCATTTTAGTATTAGCATTGATTTTTCTATCTAAAAGACAGCGAGTATTTGGTTTCCCAATGCAACAGAGGCTCCCTGTGAATTGGTATTGGCCTGATAGAACTTCATTATGGTTTTTGCACTGGACTATAATGACACTACATTTCCCGACAAAGTGAACAAGAGTTCTAACAACTCTGTCTTCCTTTTTTTTCTCTTTTGACAGATTCCTCAGATCAGCTATGCGTCAACTGCGCCAGAGCTCAGCGATAACACCCGCTATGACTTCTTCTCTCGTGTGGTGCCTCCTGACTCTTACCAGGCCCAGGCGATGCTCGACATTGTAATGGCCATGGGCTGGAACTACGTCTCCACGCTGGCCTCAGAGGGCAACTATGGCGAGAGCGGCGTCGAGGCCTTTGTCCAGATAAGTCGTGAAACTGGTATGTGAAGCAGTTACCGAATATATTGTACACAATTACAGGATGTATTTGCTATCTGACATGGTGTCATGTTAGGATCTCCAGAATAACTGTAACGTCATGTCACATTGAGTTAATATGCTTCCGTTCGAAATTGATTATAGGCTTTAAATTGCTTCGGGCAGAATCTTTTATTTCAGAGTTGGTGTCCAATTGGCAGGTGTAGTTTGGGTTTGAATCTGATGGTTGACAACACTGTGTGTATTTGCTGCTGGACAGTAAAAAGTGTTGACATAAGGCATTTTTAAAATGGAATAAATGCAAAGAGGTGACAGGAAGTTAATAGAACGTTTGCTGTTTCAGCAGAGGAAACCTTTAAGGCAATTCAGACACTTTAGAGTGATGCATAGACCCTTTTTAAGGACATGCCTTAAGAGCTGCAGCTTCACGCAGTTTGCATTCCCTGAAACCAATCTCAAAGGGAGTTGAAAACCTTCTGCCTCATAAGTGAAATTCAAACTTAGCTCAATAGTGCTTGTTTATTTGGTCATTTCACAAACTTACAAAATAAGGATGGAATTTCTACCGATGTTACTAACACAAGGTTCTATTCAGTCCTTCCTAATCTTGAAGCATATTATTTAATATGGACTCTAAACTTAATCCAATAGGACAGACATGTAGAATGAGCAATGTACTGTAAGCCAGTCGAACCTGTGAGTTTAATGGTTGAACTTGCTTGCTCTACTTACAAAAATCTCTTCTTCATTAATGTCTTCGTTTCTAAAATGCATTCTCACTAATCAGTGCAAATAACCTGTTTCATTGGTACAGATCATGCCAGTAGTGCATCAGAATGAAGTTGGCACAAGATCAGGGCCTGTCGCATTTGCACAGCATTGTAATCTGTTAGGAAAAAAAAAGACAGGACCTTAATGATGCATGTGAACATAATTATGATGACAGGTTAGGAAATGGACTTGTCAACCAATCCCCCATGCATGCACAATTGTTTGCAAAGAGAGGTCATTGTAATGAAATTATGCTCCTATTGTACTGTGTGATTGATTTATTATTGCCGTGTACCATACTTGCACTCTTGTAGACACGAGGCTGGTGCATTAATTAAGTTGTAATTATGGAATTAAAATTCATAAGCTGAGCCATCCATGTGAGCGATTAACAGTTTTCACTGTACCTCCAGGCTCATTAAGAGTGTGCGTGTATGTGTCTGTACAGTATATCTACAGTAGGTGTTGAAATTTATTTTGGTGAAATCTGCAGTGTTCATCAAAGGTACATCAAAGGATAATGCGATATGCTCCCTGAAAGAGGTTTCATGCTTTGCTTAAAAATAGCTTTCTTTCTTAGTCGGAAGCTGGCTTTCCACTCTTCTTCAAGCGTAAAATTTATGATACTGTTTCTGAGCATAAAACCAGTTATGAAAATACCTGTATTTTTTAAATATAAAGAAGCGCCGATTATTGCAGACGATTCAGGAGTACTGTCAGTATCATGCAGTGGCTTCTTAAATGTAGCACATAGTACGGCATATCTCCAGGCAATGTTGTTGCCTTGCAGCTACAGGGTTTCTGAGCTCGGGTTACTGTCTGTGTCGTGTTCTCCCAGTGTCTGCAGGAGTTTCCTTTGGGTTCTCGGGTCCCTCCCCCACTTCCACATGTTGGCAGGAGCATCGACTACACTAAAAGTGCCCCTATGATGAATGAGTGTGTGAAATGGGTTATAGGCTCTGGATTCAACACAAATCTGACCAGAATAAATTGCTTTCCAGGTTTGGGAGTGCCCTAATATACTGTAGGTGAACAAAGTAAATGTTGGCAAAAGGAAATTATAGACAAGTGTCCTTGGTTTGGTGGAGCTTCATATATCTATTATACTATAATATATGACATTTAAGCAGAAATCAAACACAAGTAAAAATAATCAAGTGAGTTGTATACCTTTTAGATTGCTTTATCGATCGCAATCCTCTGGAGGTACTGTAGCATTCTATAACTCTATATATTTTAGCTCTCTATTAAAAAAATCTGTCAAAGCATACTGTACAGTGTCAGCAGGTTTTCGATGAAGGTAACTTAGCATTATTAGTTGCTGGCGAGACTTTAACCTCCTCAGACCCGGATCTGTAGTATACAGTTTCAATGAGATCAAAGAGCTAATTAATTAATTAACGTCTTCAAACAGAGGAAGTTTGACAAAAGAATTACACTTAATAACCCAGACAGCGTAGTTGAAGGAAAATTCATATGCTCATACAGTATGAGGACATTTACTGTAGGTCACTGTAGCCTTTGTGCTTCATGTCCAAGCAGGGACCACATTCCAGGATGACGATGCTAGTGGACAGGGATCTTCACATGACTTATTTAGAGACTATAATGGAACACTGGGATATTGGCTTATTTTATTTGCAGGTGTCTTGACAGGATTGTTGTTATTTTTTTCAGGCAACAATTCCTCTGATTGAGTGTGTGTTTCATGGGTGCATTGGTGGTTTTCCCCCCCTTGATTTTCCACCTAAACTTTAGTCATGACCATCATCCAACAGCTACCAAACAGGGACGCAATCATTTGAAGGTGTGACGTGTACATAATTAGTCTTGTTTTATGCTTGTTTTCCTTGTTTAAACATTATGTACCAGGATACACACTTGGCTGGAATTGGAAAAGAGTATTTAATGGCTGGTGATAAGACTGTGACCTTGCACAGAATCAATATGTTAGAAGTCTCTCCTCCTTTTCTGTTGCTTGTCCTTCATCAATACAACTTGTTGAAATTGTTCACACTTTTAAAATTTCTTCACATTCAGTACAGTTAAAAAGGTTTAACTTGTATTTCTGCAGGCAGCACAGTGACAGTGATTAGCACCGCCAAGGTCGAGGGTTTGTGTTCATTGTTGTGTCCTGCTATAGCTTGGCACCCTGTTCAGGGGGTATCCTGCCTTGTGCCCCAAGTCCCATGGGTTTAAAAACCCTACAATGCATGACCAGTTGGAAATTTGCACACCAATGGCCAACCTGACTGGGTTATTTAAAAAAAACTTTCTGTAATTCTGTCTGTATTACTTTCAAACACTGCAAATTAAATGTGAATTCTGGGATAATCTTAATTCAAAATTAAATTACCTTTCTACTTCAATTATGCAAAATTGTGGAATAATTTTCTAGCTGCCCTTTTTCCTACTTCCCAATGTTGCTTTCAAGAATTATACAATTTTGAATTGAGGAAATAGGATCCAGTCAGACTGTCTAGTAATCTTCCACCGTAAGTCTATTCATATGAATAATTAGTCTTAAAGTCTGATATGGTGATGGTGTTATCCATGCATTAGTAAAAAAGAGCATTATTGTAGCAAGGGATTATATAGAAAAAGGTCGTTTCTATTCCCATAAGTGCATTCTCTGAGTGAGAGTGAGAGAGAGAAAGGTAAATATATGCATTCGGTCTAGAGAACAGATGAACAGATCATAAAATAACCAAGCCTTCCTTAAAGACCGTGTTTAGCTATTTGATCACTATGACAAGACGGTGGTTCTGTTGTTTACATTTTTATGACAGATGTACTTATATTATCAGCCTGTCATTCTACAGTACATTCACATAACCTTTCTCTTCAAATTTCATAAAAAATGTTATCTCATCTAATTCCAATGATTGTTATGTCAGTTAGCTCCATCCATTTATAACCAGTGTTTCTGAAGTTCTTCCCCGAAAGAAAATGTTTTTTCCTATTGTGCTCTTCTTGTTTCAATGCTTTACCAATGCTCTTGCAGAACAGCTCTGAATATCATAGCTGGATATCCCTGTCCTGCTTTACTCATCTCACTATTGTAAAATGTCTGAATCAGAATCAATTAGCCATACCTGCAATATCACCGAAGGTAATTGAGAATAGTGTGTCATTCAAGGTCCGGACAGATGTGGAAGAGACTCAAGTTCACCCCCCTGCCCCCACTCATGTTTACAAGTCATAATGAGCCCTTAACTGCCAAAAAGAAATTAAGACCCGATCAGGGGAAGGCAATAATGGAATATTCTGTAGAGAATCACATAAAAAGCTACTGGTATAGTGGAAATCTTACCCTTAGATGCAACGGCACTGACCTCATTGGCTAGGATAAGCTGTCATGGATTAAGAAAGCATTTGCATAATGTTAAAGAAAGATGAGGCTCAGGATTGAAGCTCAGCCACAAAACCACCTCATTTGAACCTCCATTCTTTCTGAATGTGCAGAACGGCTAACTACCGTGTAGGAGGGACTTCTGCAAATTATATTTTTTGGAGCGGGATAATCCTATTAGGTGAAATATTTCAGCCCTTCGTCATCATCCGTTTTTACCTTTGAAGTATTTTTATCTAGTTGCTTGCACCTTGTCTTTTTCTCTTCATGTAGAGATTGACTCCCAGTCAAATAGTTTCTGTAGCAACTCCTCCCATGTGCTAAATTAGTTGAACTGCTTTGAAAACTTGAAAAAAAAAGCAATGTCCAGAGAAAACCCAATCAGATGCTGTCTTGCTTAACCATATATTGATGGTGGGGATATAAACAGTGTCACCTTGTAGGTATTGCATAAATGTAGATTTATATTTTAAAGCATGCTATGCATTGCTCAGTATCAAATCTTACCTATCTGTATTGAATTTGCGAGAAACAGCGTGCACTCAGCAACTTCTGCCATCACAGAAAATGATAGGGGATGGTTTTCTTATAGATGCTTTAAAGTATGTTGCCAGTGTATTTATACCTTCTGCATTGAATTTCAATAATTACACATACAGATGGGACTTTTCATTTATTCATTCATGTACAGGGTCGTGAGGGACTCCAGACGGTGGGGTACCCTCATGACAGGGTGCCAATACATAGCAGGGCACACACATACCCACACACACTATGAACAATTTCGGAATATCAATTAGCCTAATCTGTTAAGAGGAAGCCAGAGTATCCAGAAGAAACCCACCAAAGGAATCAAACCCTCGATCCTGGTGGTGCAAGGCCACGGTGCTTACTACCCCAACATGCTGCTCACAGTGGACTTATTGAAGCAAATAAAAAAATCGTTGGGACAGAATTTAAATGCTAACAAAAATACATTTATATACAATTTCTAAATATTTTCAGGGCTGACATTATTTCAGGAAGTAGTTGCACCACATTTATCACACCACAGAACGTTAAAAAAGTGAAGGTTGTTAAAGTATAAAGCAAAAGTCTTTATGTAAGCTTCAATACAGTGTACAGTTTTAAGACAGCCAGTGAAACATCATCAAGATGAATGGTATCTAAATCCTTTGAACTTTGTTTTAGCAAATGCAGTACATTCCTGCTCTGTAACAGTTATTTATTTTTTGGGGAAAACATACTCAGCAGTATGTATAATCAATATCATTTAGAATGGTATGCATACAGTACATGTATATGGTATATGGTTAATGATTCTGCTCCATTCCAGATCTTAAAAAAAAAAAAATTCTCAAACTATGACCTAAATTCCTTTTTTTTTTTTTTAAATAATTCCTTTCTTGAATTATAATTGCATTCATCATACTGGGTTGGAGCACCGTAACCCATCCTGAGCACTTTACTCAGTTGAGGCTGGCCTGCTGTAAATCTTAAGGATCACTCGGAGCTCAGCTCATAAGAGGTGTGTTGAACATCAGGAGCACTCTGTAGCTCTAAAGTTGTCTTTAAATCCAGATTAAGATTATACATGTTTAGCCGTGTTTAGACTTACTGTATTACATTTCATTGCAAAAAATACTATAGCTAGGAAAGTGTAAAGCCTAACAACGTACAAAAACTTGTGGAGACGAAAAAATAAATGAGAAGTATCAACATAAATTATTTACTTGTTTTTGGTGATTTTTTTTAAACGTTCTCCAAGGATAGTCAAAACTTTGCTCTTACAGTACCTTTATTTAAAATGTTATTTTAAACAAATTATATATTTATAAATAAATATTTTTTGTAATAATCATAGATTTATAATTAACTTTGGATTATTTTAAAGTATTTTTTCATCATCATCATCATCATCATATTATTATTATTATTATTATTATTATTAATACTACCACTACTACTACTGCTACTACTGATAATAATAATAATAATAATAATAATAATAATAATAATAATATGTATTGCTGTGGTGAAATATGCTTATCTCTGCAGCTAAAACAGACATTGAGACATTGTTGTGCAATTGAAATTCTTCTTTAGCAGGTTTCCCTCCTATTCCATTTTGGTTTAGTGAAACAAAGAGGCCGGATATTAAAGAGGTATAATTTTGATCTCAAGCTGAAGTTTTAGAGCCCAAAATATTCCGGTTAGTATAAATATACAGAACAGCATTAGTCTTTCTACAGATCAAGTAAAATAAAAAAGGAGAAGCCAACTATAAGAAAGGATGTGGAGACAAGAGATGAGCATTTTGAAAATGTTGAAAAAAAATATATAATGTAGGTAGAATGTCAGGATTTCTCTTTTCTAAACTCCTTGTATTACAGAATCATAACTGAAATCTGTGCTTTTGCATGAAAGCACTTACTTGCCATCAATATAAGGTTTGTTTCAGTGTGTTACTAGGTGTTTTAAGGGTCCATCCACTGTGAACATTGTACCTTAATGGGCCAGACAAAGTCCATTAAGCCAATGAGCCCATTAAGTGTCACTGCATTACACTTCAAGCATAAAGGGACCAGGTGAAATGGCGATCATATGCACTCTCTGTGTTACTGCAGCACTTACCTTAAGGGCCGTTTGTCTTTAGCATCCAGTGAGCTGGACAAGAGTGCACCTGTCCGTTTACAATACTGGCAACTATTAATAGGCCTGACTGGTCCCCACTAGATTCTCGCTATAGCCTGCAGGAATATAGAAACTTTTTAACCTCTTTTCAAACACAAGTAGAGCATGAGCTCTGTACATGCAGTCCTACACAGTGACAGCAAATTTCAACATCATTTGTAATTTCAACTTGTTTCAGGTACCATGCAGTATGCTTACCTAATCATTTACTTAAGGTTCAAAGTTTACATTTAACACATTTTCTTTTTGTTAAAAAGGCTAGTGTTACATCAAAAGAATTAATGGGCTTTGACTTTTGCTTCAGCAGGGACTACAGGTCATCTTTTCTCTTACAGACTCACTGATCATACACATATTTGAAATGTTTTTCTCCATTATCTATGCTTTAGATGCCCAAGGAACGAGTTGTCACAGATGTTGCTGGAAAAAGAAAAAAAAATCTTGAAATGAGCTTTTCAGTGTCAGTCTTTGTTATGCGGTAGAAAGTGTGACATGCACTGACATACAACAACTTCAGTAACACTCACTCTGCAATGTGTAAGCCTGCTTAGTTCCTGGGAACAACATTCAGTTATTTAAAATTCAGTTATTCAAACTATTGGACATTTCCATATTTGCTTTGTCTATCACAGAGTCTGCTGATTGTTTTTTTTTGTTTTTTTTTGTTTTTTTAAGCAATACCTTCACACACACTTACATAATTTTATATGGTGGAACTATGCGGATAAACTTTACAGATAATATGAACATATTCTGCTTGCAGTGAGCAGATTTGCACTGTTGGCATTAAGCATTAAGCATCAAGTATTAAGGTGCCCAAACAGTTCTTGTTAGAATTTGTCTCTACAGCAGTATTATTGTAGTTTTATTGTAGTTATTATTATTTGTTGTTTTGAATATCAGTTGTATGTATATGAGCCCAATTCCCTCGTCAGCTTGCATTGACGGAGCATAATGTCAGCAGCTGCAAAAGCAGTGTTGGTCAAGGGAAGCATATAACCTGTATACCTCAAACATTGGGAAGGTTTTATAGTTACAATATCTCTATATGTTTTTATATGCATTTTAGTTCTAGGCTTTTTTTTTAGGATGCTGAAAAAGGCTATTTAAAATTAAACGTATTACAGAATGGACATAATACTTTACAATGCCATAACGCACAACCACCTTAAAAAAAAAAAAAAAAAAAGGATTTCAATAATCACACATGCATATTCAGTTCGACATCACTATTAAGACATACAATACAAATCAGCCCAGAAGGCTCAAAGTCTTGTTGTTCATTCCAGCCAGTGTAACTAAAATACAGTAAGTCACTGTGAAATCCTGTAATGATGTGTGGGAATGTAGCTGCTGATAGTACTGTTGATGTGTCACTATGGTTTCGGTTTATTTCTCCGCCTGACAGTAAATGCATGACCAAATCTGCTCATGCTTCTCCTGCCTTTTCAGCACTTTCTGAAAAAATAATTGTTTTAATGGTCATGCATGGCGGTAGCTTGTTTGTCTTCTGACAGCTCACAATCCAATGTGGCAGGCAACTGGCTACATCATAAATGTTTCAAGATGTAAATCAAAACCAGCTGTGATTGAGCTGAGTGTCATCAATGTATCTCAGCCAAAATGAAGTGAAATGTGACCATTATGATACCTCTGTCAGAGATAAAAAAAAAAAAACGGCCTTTAAAACTAAAAATGCTAGAAAATAATTACATTGAAAACGGTCATTATTACTCCCCAAAATCATTAGTGCATCTCTGAAGGTACAGAACACTGTAATGCTCTCCTTTTACCAAGAACAATATATTATTTTTTAAATGGATACATTTAAATAAATTGAATACATTTAAACTGATTGATGTTCCACTGTGTCATTCTGATAAGCCATCGCCATGTAGGAAAAAAAAAAAAAAGTAATAGGCCAGTGTTGTGGGTTGGCTGCAAATAGGCAAGTGTGCTCCAGATAAGACGGTGACAGATGGTCATTTTTTAGCAAAACAACTTGAATAAAAAGAGCGACACAGAAATTGTATATACAGTAGTAAGGGGACTGTGTATCTCAAAAATGACTTTATTGGGATAAGAGCACTATGGTTTCAAACCTCCCATGTTTATTATTTTCCACAGACAAAATATTTTTCTCGGCCACTGTGTGCACTTTGGCCTTCATTTACAGTATGTGTGTAATCTAATTGTCGAACGTTTGCAAAATTTAGGTTTGTTATTCACTTATTCATTTGTGCATGTTATGTTAATAAGCCAAACATGGCTTTATTTGCAGATTAATAATCAAAACCAGTATTGTTGGTTTGTATAACATGTACAGTATATAAAGCAGAGCAGTATATAGTAACAATAAAATCATATAACATTAATTGGAACAATGGAACATGCAGTAAAAAAATGTTGTTGAAATACAGTATAAAAAAATAATGCTTCTGACATGATCTCTCCATATATGAAAAATTACTAAAAATAAATAAATAAATAAATAAATGAACAAGCCACAAATTTCAAATCACAAACCAACATTTTTAGTTTTCTACCCCTATTTTGACTACATTAAACAGTATTCCTTTAGAATGGTCTATTTATGCTGACAATTAATTAAAGTAAAAAACAATTAATTGAAGTAAACTTATGATTGCCAAAGCACTGATAATAGAAAAGTGCGGTGGATCATCTTTTCCTCCAATGAAACTGTCTTAATAGTTGATTTCCATTCATTCATTCATTCATTCATTCATTCATTCAATCATTTATCTTCAGTAAGCAGTTTACAAGGTTTGCAGTCGATCCTGGAGGTAAAGAATATCTTAGGAACAGCAGACACCTCTGAGCACCTCTAGCATGGCTGCAATGATTTATCACTTTTAAATTGTTATCTTGATTAACTATCTGCTGAATTATTACAATGTATTGCCTCATCACCTCAATGTTTGCATTAATTAGGGCATATTTCAAGCAAATTAGATTAATGTAAGGTCAAATCATGGTGTGCCATATGCATACAGTTTGCTGTGAATGTTTTACCCCTTATATGTAAAAGGGTCTAGTGGGTAGGTGCTTATGTTTATAGTCTATATATGCAGCTGAAGCTGATTCATGTGCGACAGATGCAGATTAGTTTGTATGCACAACTGTGATGCATAAAGGCTGTTTTGTTTTTAAATCTAACTAAAAAGCAATGAATATATTTCTGTGCACCTGGCCTGGATTGGGCATTTACCTGGTGGGCCGACACACTTAAGGGTCGATACAATGTATTGCAATTTTTTGCTAAAGAATTCATGCAGGAAGTGAGATCCATGGGTTTATCTTCTATACTGACAGCATAAGCCCAATCACATGGCACCACAATCAGCGTATCTTTCTTTTGCCTACTGTATATAAAATCTCTCCTTCTTCTCCATCTCTCGTAAAATCGGGAAAGTTAGTAAAAGCTGCGTGAAAAAAAAAAGCTTTAAAAGTTTGGAGCGCAGCATCATCAGGCAAATATAGAAGAGCAGATGTGTACTGTAATCGATGAGGGCTAGAGTGACAGGCAGAAGACAGAAGAGCAGGAGAGAGGATAGATAAATCGGTAAGGAGAAGCTACATGATAGCTGGTACTCGCAGAGAGCGAAGGGGGAGGAAGCTTATTTTAGTGTGTGTGTGTGTGTGTGTGTGTGTATGTGTGTGTGTGTTCGTATGCATATATGTGTGCCCTGCCATAATGATGATGATGGTTAATTAAATTTCAATGAAGTCCCAATGTTTTCACTACTCAGTCAACCGCTGCAACAGAGGCTACTTGGCGTTGTTTTTGTAAATGGCCTCCTGGGTAGTTTTGGTCAAACAGTCATATCTTTTGCTGACTATTATAAAATTAACTACTTTTGCATTTAACATTGTATTGGCTAAGCTCATGGAGCCATGAATGACTTTGGTCATCATGTGATAAGTATAATAAGCTGCATAATAGGCCTGTACAACACCTCTAATGTTGTAAAACTTATGACATGTATTAGCCTAAGAAATCACGTTTTTAAATTGTTCAAGATGATCTGGCTGCAGACAGAGTTTGTAGAGCTGCTTCTGCACCCAGACCCGACTATTCATCACCTAAGACAAGATTTTAAACACCCTGTGCCCAGGAAAATGTTCACCAGTAGAGATGGCAAAATCAGAAGGTGGCAGACATACTGTATTATAATAAAGCGTCATGCTTTGTTTTGTTTTGTGTGCAAGGCAACTAACTCCAGCACTGTTCTTGTACATGCTGTACATACTTGGACACTTACATTTTATTAAATCATTTGAAATTATACTTTGAATTTAAGCTTATATTCTCTGGCAGTTTTACTTGCCTTTATCTGGGAGTTAAGATTGAGTGAGTGCTCTAGTCCACTTACACTGTGGATATGTGTGTGTGTGTGTGTGTGTGTGTGTGTGTTTAATGTCAGGGCCCTGATGCAAACCGTAACATCTTGTGTACACCTCTGAATTGCAGTGGTTTGGAATTGCTAGCACGTTAAGTATTCATCAGACAATGTTGGTGAGAGCAGTTGTAGATAAATCTTAGATGAAGATGGATTACTTTATACATCTCTTGTTGTTAAGGGAAGTGTTACTCTCCTAAAAGATCTATTTTTATAACCTTGGGTTTGGCAAAACCTCAACCTATATGAGTGGAACACCATAAACCTTATGCATTTTCTTTCTTGAAAACAACAAAAAGTGGTGTGTTTTTTTTTTTATAGAACAATGCAGTTGCATAAAACATTGTTGTCTTGTCTAATCGACAGAGGTTGTCAGAGCTGTCTCTTAAGCGAGTGCATTGTATACTTTCTCTTGGAGTATTGAGCTTTTGAAAGCAGAATAAATTGATAGTTTCAATAATTTCTTAAAATGTACATTACCAATCCCTTATTCTCTCTATCAATTATCCTGCGCAGTGTCACAGGACGCCTGTGGATCTTATTACAGGGGACTTTGGGCACAAGGCAGGATACACTCTGGATGGGGTGCCAGTCTTTCACAGAGCACACAAGCACACACACACACACACACACACACACACACTACAGGCAATTTTGAAACCCCAATTAGCCAGCCTCCATATCTCTGGACTGTGGGAGCAATCGAGAATACCCAGGGGAAACTCAACAAGCAGGGGAAGAACATGCAAACACAAACACAGACCAGAGGTAGAAATTGAGCCATTTATCCTTGACATGCAAGGCCACAGTGCGAATCACTACGCCACTGTGTTACCTTCATATTGTTAGTATATCGTTTTAGTATATTTTTAGTCGACAATAATGAATAACACTTTTCGCACACAAAATTCACACAATTCGAGTTCTGGCTTATGCCTGTGCCATCATGGAAGAAAAACTCCATTGCTATGATAACCTGGTCATTCAGTACATTTAGGTCATCAGCTGATCTCATTTTATTGCCACATAATGTTGCTGAGTCTAGACCTGACCATTCAGGTCATCAAGCAACCGCAGATCATAACACTGTCCAGAGGCTTGTACAGTGGCCCTAAGCATGATGGGTGCATTGTTTCATGTCTTTCCCTTCTTACGTATCTGGGCCCTCTGGAATACATCAGACCACATGATCCTTTTTCATTGCTCCAAAGTAAAATCTTTATGCTCCCTAACAAACTTAAACCTTTTTTCTGATTAGTCTCATTAACAAGTGGTTTTCTTATCGCGACACAGCTGTTTAGTGTGTGTGTCTTTTTTAATTTATTTAACTAATAAATATAGCTATAGTTTTTACTGTTGATTTTGTACCGTGCAACTTCAATAAGTGATCTCCATTCATGTTTTTTTTTCTTGACCATATTTCTTCCATAAGGTTGATGGTTCGGCACTATCCTTCCAGGTCGTAATAATGTGTTGGAGTTCTTAACCCTGTTGCAGTTATTTTATATCTCCTTAGTCACTCTCTTTGCTTGATGCAGACCGATAATTTGACTCTTCTGAAATTTGTCATCTATTTTTGTTGGCAAAATGAATACTGGTGCATTCTTACATGAAAACAATTGGTGAAACAGGTGCTAAAACTTATCACTTTTGTCACACAATAATAACTACAGTATGTGTGTATTGTAAAAGTACTCCATATTCACCACCAAGTTATAATTGTGATGGAAAATGGTCTGGCATGTTGCAATTTTGCAGTTATTACTCCTAATTATGCATGAAATATGCCCAATTAATCTATTCCTTCTGCTAAAGCAGCAGCAATAAACACCTCTCTGCTCTGCTAGATTCAATAAATATAGTGAGTGTATCAGCCTCGATGATTCTGACCCATTGAAATATACATTCATTAAATCCTTCACTCAACTCATGTGGTGACATCATCTCAGACGATTTCATGGAGTGGTGTGAACCCTCAAAGTTCTTTTATATCCCTTTCTTTTCTTTTTATATACAGTCTGTATTTGTTTAGTCAACGTCAGAGAAAAGGAAATAGATAAAAAAAAAGGCAGAAAAAAAATGAGTGTAAGAAGAATAGAAAAACTGAAAGCTCGCCATTAATTTCTCAGCAGATCTACTGACAATATGCCTGCGGTGATGAAAAGGCAACATGTTTCTCATACTTTGATAATGTATGCAGAGCTGAAATCGACTCGCTCAGCAATCAGAGCCTCCCACACTTGCGTTCTGCACAACGGATTAACTCAAGCTGATAAAGGAAGACATGGTGAAAGCTTCCACTACCACTATCAGGTACAATATCCCTGCAGCTGCACTGCCGCATGAATAACGAGAACTCAGCGACTGCTTTACTGAAACGCAGTCTTTAATTAGGTCCAGGTTATAGTAGACACTGTCGACCCACGCACAGTCTGAATTCTATGGATTGACATGAAAACATATATTCTGTGTAGCAACACTAATAGGTTGTGCAAGGAACCAGTGTGTTGAAAATATTTTTGCTCTTCTGCTGATCCAGTTTGAGACTCTTGCTGCAGAGTTTGATCTCGTCTGCCAGTTGCCATATTTTGTAATATTGGTATTTTTCATCTATCCAAAAAAAAAAAAAAAAAACCCCTAAGAGCTCCTAAGAGGCAATGCATATGGGAATTATACTACCTTTCCAGTAGTGCGGAGAATCGCTTGCCACTGGGGGTTGAACTAAATGGCCATAAATCTTCCCCAACTGACATTAAGGTAGTTTTTTTTTCTCTTAGAAGTCCTGCTTTACATTTTATTTCATGTGTGAAATACCATTTTGGCCACAAGGAATATGAAATTCTAATGCCCCTTGCTTGCTTGGAATAGGACTGTGCACTAGATCACCATTGCTTTTGTTTGCAATTTATGAGTCTTCCCTCTGACACGATTTTAGTTCAACCTGATGAGTTATATCAAGTTCAATCCAGCGGTCTTATTTATCAACTGAGCATATGCATAGTTTTGTACATACGCCATACATGCACACATTTTTATGCATAGAATTAGCTTTCTTGAAATTCTTGACCATGCGTATAAAGGGGGCCCTGGTTGTTTAACAAGAAAAAGTGTAATAGTAGTTAAGCTGATTATAAGGAATTTCCATTCCACTAAATGGCAATCATATGAGCATAACTCAGAGAGTAATTACTGATTTCATTGCTCAGAACCAAGTGCAGATTTGGCTCATGCAGCTTCGCACACAAAGAGGAATGTAGTTTTATGGAGAGTTTTGAGCCATGGCACATTTCAAAGAGAAATTTCAGACAGGCATTTCCCAGGCAACTACCAGTCGAATAATGACATTTTCATGCTTGCATATTGCTCACACTGTACTACATTAAATCTCCAAAACTGGCAGCAGAAAAGACAACAAAAATGATTAGCTTTTTATGTCATTGCAAGGTTTCTAAATCAAGTGTAAATGTATTGAATTGAATTGAATAAGTACCAAATAAGCAATTTTGCTCTGTTTATTTGCGGGAGTATTTTTTATTTTACTGTCAGCAAAGTTCATTTTAACATGGTCTGTAGGGTTCATATCAAACAGTGCCATGAGTAGACTGCTGGGCTGTATAATATGTAATGTGTGAGATTTATCAACTTCTCCTGCATACAACTGGGTATATGCTCATGTGATAAATATTTTCTTGTGTGTACCGACAGTCCTTTACATAAATTTAGAATTTGTTCTACACACGATTTGAAAAATGTGATGCCAGATGTAAAACGGGACTGAGACCAAGTGCAAATATTTTAGGAAGACTGGGAATTGTGGTGGATATTAATATTGATGCATTCTAAACATATTAATTACAAACCTTGTATTACAGTAGCTCTTTATATAATCAGCTTACTGTATCATGTTGCTTCAATTAAATTCGGAAGAATTAACTGATGGGCATCATATGCAGGTCATGCAGACCCTTTGTGTGTCTGAAACAAATACTCTTTACTCTTTATTGTATTTTACAATATAGTATCATACAGTCCCAATCAAAAGTTTAAGACCACTTGAAAGATGGCAAAAAAAAAAAATCATATTTTGCATGGTTGGATCTTAACAAGGTTCCAAGTAGAGCTTCAACATGCAACAAGAAGAAATGG
>JAOVVA010000010.1:12798359-12814685 GCA_028565275.1 Leiocassis micropogon
AACATGATGTGTACACATGATGCCCCCTTCACATTTCTGACTGCCCCCCCATATGTGCCTGTCTAGAACCGGCCCTGCATGGAGTAAGATCTGCATTCGCCCGCTCCCTTCCGCCACCTATTGGTCTCCCTGGCTGGCCAGACAATTAAGTCATGACACGGCGGATGGCCCCAGTTACACTCGGCTCAGATGTAACAACAAAGGTAACCCAGGAGCCAGAATAGAGAGTAGTAGATTTCCCTGATTACAAGATCACAAATCCGTATTGACTGGCTGACTCTATTGGAATGCAGACCCACATTGAAGGACCGTCCTTAGCCTGTATACACCCTCCCATGGGATGGCATGGTGATGCCCCATGGAGGCCAAGCAGAGGACCACCAGGCTCAGCGCCAACAGCCTCTGTGACCTAGCGCTCCCTGCTCAGGATACACTGGACCCCGAACCTACTATAGAGTTCTGTAGGGTCCAAATTGTTTAAAAAAGCCCACTAGTAAGGGTATCAGTGTCACCAACAAAGCGCGCAAGACCCAGCCTCTGTCTTCACAAAAAGCCAGCGATTCAGAGAGAGAAAAAAAGTCACGTAATACGTTTGCTCACTCTGAGTTAAGGTAAAAGGCACATAAGCACACATAAATCCTCTGTAAGGGCGAACGTAAAAATCAAACGTTTTATTTTTAGTTTCCAGAGCCCCGTTCGGTCTTGAGATGGCGGAGCTCTGTTTATTTTGTGTTTTCAGTTTTCTTTGGTTTTCTTTTCAGTTTTAATTAATAATCCCACGCCATTTCCAAACATGGAGGTCTTCCCATGCATGACTCCTATTTCGTTGACCCCCTCAGAAGCCCTGTGTAAGGGCTCTTATAAATATTATTACATTAAAATTATTAAATTAGAGGGAATACTTTAGCTATCCTTTTATTTTGTTCTGTGAGCATAAAATATTTTTTGCTTGTTCATTCATTAATCCATCTTCAGTAAGAACCTGAAGGAAACTCATGTAGTCAAGAGGAGAACATGCACAGGAACTTCACCCTGTGTCAGCGTGCCACCTGGCCTTTTGCTTGTTCTGAGACCGAGACTAATTAGACTAGAACACACAACTGGGGCAAATTAGGAAATTGTTAAAAGGTAAAATATACACATACAGTATATTACAATGGAAAAAAAAACCAAGAGCTACATGAAATGTATGCCAGCTGCAGCTATGAGGGAGACAGTCTGTCTATTTTAGTCTATCATGTTATTAGAACGTTTGACCGCACACTTATCTGCATTTGGTTTACCATGGAAAGCATTGTTAAAGTGCTTAATAGGCAAGCCATCTGTATTCAACACTTAAACCCTCTTAACCTTTACTCTCTAGAGAGATCATCAGTCAGTCTTTCAAAGGGCTTTTTATCCTTGACACAAGCTACTCATTTATTCGGCTATGGCTAGCAGCCAACTCTATCTCGAAAAGAATGTTTGCTCTGCTTATGCTGTGATGTTAATTGAATCACATTTGATGTCTGAAACATTTCGGTCTTCTTTTGTATTAGTTCAAATGAGGAAATTTGGCATTCAACGTGTTCTTGCCGTTTCCATTTAGGCTCGATAACGGCTGCTTTGCTAAAACTGTGCACATAAACAGAAGATTTGCCGTTGTTATACTTTTACAGGCAGCACAGAAGCAGAGAAAGTGCTTTTTTTTTTTTTTAATTAAGACTCAACTCTTTGTGAGGCACAGCGAGCTGGAGAAATAGAACTATAAAAGAAGAAGAAGGCAACCAAGGACAGCAATATCTAACCCCATTTAGTTGTGTTTGGTGGAAGGATGCAACCTCAGCTTGTGGTACAGCAATATAGCCTTACATATCAAGGGTGGGTGGAAGACAGTGGGGACAATATCTTTTTACAGAAATGAGGTTTTACCCTGCCAGTTACGTATAAGCTTTTGGGAAGCAATACTTAACTTAGGGTGACATTTTCATAAAGCAGAGTAATAGTGTTGCAGCATATCTGCAATTTAAAATGTGAAAACACCTCAACTTTCTGTTAGATAGAAAACTCTTAGCCTAATGGATGTTTTTAGTTTCATGTAATTGGTGTTTTAATGATATTTGCAATAACATTATTTAGAAAATCTGTCTGTCAAACTCAAAGCTTAAACAGCTGGCAGAAGGACACTTCACAAACAGAAGTTGGCGTAAATTTTCAAATATTGATAATTATTTGCAAATTAGGTTTGTGGCATACTTGTGGTGAACAGTAGTGGCAAACTTTTCATTATCACCAAGATGTGATCTAACTTCCACGATTGAACATGCATGAACACATGTTCGTTTTTTTAGAACGTTCATAAAATGAACGTTCATATGTAGGGGACTTGCTGTACTACTTTATTTTCATTATATTGTAAACATTTCGTTTTTGTAAGGAAATCACCAGGTTTTAAATCAGTGAATGTGTTATAGTTAAACCAGCTTTCTGTTGATTTGAATGTCATAATCGTTGTCCATTATGTTGCCTAGCAACCAAAACTTATTGTTAACGGACTTCATTGTGTGAAGAACTGACTAAGAATAGTTTATTGCGAATGAACAATGGATTCAATCATATTGCTTTTGTCGCTGCCACAAATCACAAGAGCTAAGAAGGATGCGGTTGCGAATAAAAGACATTTTTTATTGAGATAATCGTAGACAAACAAAATCCAAATGAATGTCCAAAACTGTAGTCAAAAATGGGCAAGGATTTGATGTGCACAACAGCAGCCATTCAGGCAAAATCGAACAGCAATAACATAGCAAATGCTAAATTTAAACAAAACAGCTTAGTAAGTTCTAGCAGAAAGACACAGAGTTACTTCACAATACAACCAAGTTCAGAGCATGAGTGTGTGTAATGAGGAACAGGTGTCCCGAGTGGCCATGTTTATAGGCCTGAGATAGTGATGCTGAATCTCTGACATTCGCCATTTTCCAAAAGCAATAAACCACTTGGGGGCATTAATTCTTTCAACCATAATTAAATATCCTAAGTTTTCTCAGCATTTTATCACATTACATTAGCATGTTCACAACATTTGCTAACACCGGGGAAAATTTTTTTTTCATGAAATATCAATTTATATTGATGGGTTAAACCCAAAGCACTAATGAAAACATCTGTTCACTCACAATCTCATTTCACTGAAACTGCTCCTAAGAATCTCAGCGTCAATACATTTTGGTGGAGAAATTAAACATTGATTATTTTCCAGCGTAGAGCTGAAAGCTCTATTAACTCTTTCTTTTCTTGTCAAAAAATCAGTTTACAGTTTTTGAAACTTTCTTTCTACACTTAAACTGAATTACTTAGACTAAAAGTGGAATTGTTGTTCACATGTTTTTCACATTGTTCACAAACATTTTATCATCATTTTATCATCAAAAGAAGTCTCCGGCTTCTTTTTCTTGGGATTGTAAGTAATTGATCCACATAAAGTACAGTAGCATGTCAGATAGAATGCATTTGTTCTAGATATATCTGTGCAAATTAATTCCTTTAGAACTTCCTTTAGGACCTATCACAACTCTGGATAGAAGAGACAACATCATTATACAGGCTTATTTTTCTGCTACAAGGCAAATTTTATCAAAGCTTTTGCTATTTCCATCCTGCTTATCTCTTCAGTAGTGCAACAGTAGAATCATCTCTTAGCCGAACCCTCTCATGAATACTGCATTTGTGTTTTTGTGCATGCATCTAAAATGAAGCAGAGACAATGATGAGATTTTAACATTACCATTTTTATAAGGGTGTAAGGTGTTTCATCCTGCAGCATGACTTTGCTGTGCATTTAACAAATATACACAACCACCGCCCTGATCATGAGAGCAAACGCTACGCACTGTTCTCTTTTACACATGAGTCCTGTGTCAGATTTAGGTAGAGTGGATCACAGATGCAATCCTGAGCTGACCACTGTTCACCACGGAACAGACCACTGTTCTATCCTCGCTTTTAGCCGCTGCTGAGAATTTCCATCAAACATTACTTAAATTATACAGTAGATAGTGACATTAAGAGGGACCTCATTTATCACAAAACTAGAAGTGGAGAAATTTGAAATATTACTCTTGAAAAACATATAGACCAACTTGATATGTTCCAATGTAAACTGCATAATTCTTAAATATCTGCCCTATCTATAAACATTACTGTACAATCGCAAAAGCTGTGTGTGCTTGTACACTATGTTAAATTGTTTAAAAGGCTAATTAAATCTGGTGGACCATGTACCCTGTAGCAACATAGTTTGATCTTGTTGACAGAAATCTAGGGCTTTTCTGGCATTTATCAAGATGTATAAAACCTGCACGACTGCCACTAATTACATTTTACTCTGCTGTTCATTCCCTGGAATGGGCTGTGTAGTTCCATCATTTTATGTCAGTCTGGAATCCACTTATATATTTAAAAAGTGTTAATCGGATCATAGTGACTTCTGAAATCAGCATCAAACGTAAAAGGTTACTGTTATTCAAGCTTTTTTCCTCCCCTAAATCAATAGCTATAATGACTGCTTCCAGGCGTGACTCACTCAGCTAGAAAGTAAGTTAGCTAAGTAAGCTAAGTAAGGTAATTTCAATAACATTGACAATAATGATAAGATGTTAATTAAGCAATATCAGTTTTTTTTTTAGTATTAGCACGGCAGGCATCTGCACAAGGGTACAGCCCAATCAGAGGAGGCATCACAGCTGTTCTGATATACAGCACAACGTCAAGTGTTCTACTGTTTTTATACAACAGTTTCTTTATTTAAGCAGTTATTTTGCTCCACCAACACTAGCGGAACTAACTTACCACGACTGGCAAAGCTGGAGACCGACTTTGGCAACTGACAGTGTAATTAATGGGTGAAAGTAGTTTTAAATTCTTTCATGTAGCCAAAAAATGAAAATTAACCATGGAGGTGGTGGACAGTCCTGCAGATCTCGTACGTTTCTCTTTATATTTCCACTTATACCCCAATTATCAGCTCTGTTTTCGGATTCTGGGGTTGAATCCCAAATATTTTTAAATGGAAAGCTAGTGCGCTCTGTAGGGTGTACAATTCATTGTCAAACACACACCCCGAGCAGGGCCCTTGATCAGAGTTTGTAGAGTGAATTTCGATTCGGCCTTGGGTTAGGGTCTAGCTAGCTTTGTAGCTGTAAATAAAAGAACACTTTGGAACAACTTAGAAGCTATTATTAAGTTAAAGTGTTTTTAAGGATGACATAATGGTGCCATACGTGTTTCCTTGCTAAAAGTGCTCCTGTGACTGGTTTTGACAGGCAGTTGCTTTCTCGTCAGTACTACGAACCGTACCGACCTACTTTCACCCACGCTGGCGACTGACAGTTAGTGTAAATACCAGTTAATAGAACACCTGGGACGTGGAGTGGGAACATACAGTATAGTTAAACTTTCCAGTGGTGTTACCGTCTATTATCACCAAACGTGGAATGCCTCTTGTCCAATTAGATTGCTCGCTCAGAACTAACTGTTGTATAACTTTGATTTTTATAACACAATGTATGTAGAACAGTAGAAATGTAACAGTATGTTCAATATGAGATATTTAAAATAAACTGTATCACCAATGCACTGTAACTAAAGACTACAGTTAGTTTTGAAAAGTTTGATATCTGATGTCACAGCTTGTCCGATTTTAATAGCTTGCAGTGATCTAAATGCCAACTAGTTGTCTCGCAAGCAAACCTTACTATGTAAGTGGTTGTTTCTCACTATTGTCAGAGTAAATGTTAAAAAATTATTATTTATTAATAATAATAACAACCTTCTTCTACTTGGCCTGTTAACTTGTACTAGCTAGGCGGTAGCATTCTGGTAACAGTTAACGTGACACATGATATGCTGCTTTTAAATCAACACAAAAAGTGGATGATCAAGCAACAATTTTTTTTCTGTAGACAAAAAAGCACCAAGTATGAAAGCACCCTACGTAGGCTACCATTGATAACATATGGGTGTAAACCATTCCTTGTTAATGGCTCATTTTCTCCGACCCCTTGATCGGCAGCTGATGCTCGATCATGCCCCACTGCTACTTTTCTGTGGCTCCAGCTGTATCCCTCTCAGTCTAGGCTTTTTCATTTTCATACTCGTGTATTGCAAATTTATTCTTGTATGAATGAACACTTTATACTCTATATTAATGTCATGTTTCAAAACCCATTACAAAAACTATTGCCCTAAATTAGGTTAGATTTACCACTGACAAATTCATACACCAGTCAAATACAGTGCACATTCACTACAGTTGCAGGAGGGACCCATGATCTGTCTAGACTAAAGTGTTGTAACAGTCATGGTTCATAAACCATGATGGCAGTGGACCCATGGCCTTGTAAACAGTAAATGATTATGTCTTATACTGTGTGATCGTTAGTCTATGCTGTCAAATAAATTACACTTAGACCATTGCCAGGCCAGAAAGGACAAGCAGAAAACCTGGTGAAATGGTCATGTTAACTGTGCAACATTTGTAAATTCATCGAGTGCTACATAGTGGCAACATCTAGGTGTAAAATATTTTATTTGACAAGTAAGTGTCATTTTATGAAATTTAGACAAAAAAAAAAAATCCCCATTTACTCCTGGATATCTGCTTTATCTAAAGATGATGTGTGGTATCGTTGGCACATGTGGCTCTAGTTGTTTTTTTGGAGGTGATATTTAACTCACAATTATAAGAGGCAATCAAAATATAATAAAGCAACAACCACATTATGGAAATCTTGCAGAGGTGTCCACATACAGTACAGATACAGTAAGGAGCATTGAAGGTGCATCCAGAAATAATCAAAATTTGTGCAAGTTGACAAGGGCACAGGGTAAAAAACAAATGCCCAGCTCAAAGCTCCAGGTTCAATGGAAATAGACTTTACAGGAGCTCTATCTACACCTGATTTCAAAAGAAACAATAATAATCTAAAACAAAGCTGGTCAACAATGCATTTCATGTAAATTACAGACCTTTCCCCCAAAGTAGCCACTTTTCACATACTGTACAAGTATTGGCTCTCCAGTTGCTCCTCTAAAAAAGCAGATTAATTATGCAATGACTCAATCAGTACCTTGTGATCAGACAACATGATTAAATAATCTCCCTCCAATTTATCATAACAAATGTGTGGTATTGATAAGAAAATCTGTACTGTTAACACCCAAACTACAATTAAGCAATGTTATTTGGTTAAGAAACACCCAACCTTAAGACATGAAATATGTAGTATATTGTGTACTATCGGTGCAAGAGACTACACATGGGTCCCTATGCAAAGCTTTTGGAGTGAGGCTGGTGAATTTGTCGCTTTTTAATTATGGAAAATGGATGATGGCCTGTAAGATTACTTTAATAGAGAGAATCCAAGGGGGTATCAAAAAGCTTCGTGATTCACAGATCCGGCCTTTTTTACGCCCTATGTCCTCCCTTTCATGAGAATTTGCTATTGACGGTCTGGCCCCTGCATCAAACAACCAGGAGGGACATGTAAAATGGGGTAGTGCTCCCTACACATGCTGTAACTTGTGAACCTAAAATTTGCAATCTTGGGCACGTACTATGATATATGGACTTTGTTGTTATTGTTTACTATGTAAATATAATAATTTTTAAAAAATCAGCAAGATATGATGTCTGAGGTTTGTACTCTAGTGCTTATTAAGGGGTTAAGCTTGACAGTGGATAGCTGGAACTGTGTTGTGTGCAAATCACTTATACATAGAATGGGTATACAAGTCAAGTATAGATTGAATCGGTCTTATTCATAATGTTGAATATACAGTATATAAAGAAATTTGTTTATAGGTCTATAAAGAAAATTGTTATTAATAAATTGTTTTTTTTTTTAAAGTTTGTTTCCTGTGAGAGCTCCTTACTTTGTATAAATGAAGGAGGTTTACTATTGTATTGTAAATCTCAAAGCGTATGCTTTAAATCATATACAGTAATTGGTAATTAATATAACTGCAAATTTATACAGCCTATACATAATGGCATGGTGGGGTTAGCACTGACTCCACACCTCCGGGGCCGAGTGTTCTCAGGTCTGTGGGTGTGAAATTTGCATGTTCTTCCCATGCTTGGTACAGTATGTTTCCTCCGGGTATTCTGGTTTCCTCCCACAGTCTAAAGACATGCAGTTTAGGTTAATTGGCATTACCAGATGGTGCCTGGTGTGTGTGTGTGTATATATGTGTGTGTGTGTGCACGCCCTGTGATGCATTGGCACCCTATCCAGGGTGTACCCTGCCCCGTGTCCAAAGTCTCCTGGGATAGGCAACAGACCCTCAACCCTGTACAGTATGAGTGGTGAATGAATACATAAATTAATAAATGTTTAAATTAATTTAATGACACTTTTTGTGAAAAGCAACAACTTCATTTTAATGGCATTGATTTAAAACACATTCCACATGGGAGAAATATATTAATAGTTCAAAATATAATATAAATCAGACCAGTCTTTTAATTATGACAAAGGAAATGTTGCTGTGTTAAAGGAGGACACGCTGCAATGGCTCAGCTGACATAAAAGTTTCTTCCATTTGTCTCAGCATCACTAAGTAACCTGTAAGTGACTGATCTGGTATGTCTTGATCGGCAATGTTCTGGATAATCCTTTGTGTGGTGTGTGCCATCAGTGGTCATCCAGAATCCATCAGCTTTCATTTTGACTGATACCTTTTTGTCTGTCCAACATGGTATCAGCTAATGGTAGAGATTTACTGTAGCTAACCCTAGCCTAACTCTAGACTGACAGTCAGCAAAACACTGATAAAAAAAATAACACAGTGTGGGGTGCTGTGTGAGATGCTTTTTTACTTTTACTTTTTTGTCAAACCAATTCTGTAGACCTTACTTCATTCAGTTTACTCACTCACACATTGTCTATACTACTTTATTCTGTATACAGGGTCGCCTGGAGGGGGGGCCTGGAGCCTATCCCTGGACACACACACATTCACACACTACAGGCAATTTGGAAACATCAATTAGCCTAATTTTTATGTCTTTGGACTATAGGAGGAAACCGGAGTACCCGGAGGAAACCCACCAAGCACGAGGAGAACATGCAAACTCCATGCACACTTAGGCGGGAATCAAACCTGGAGCCTTCGAGGCAACAGTGTTAACCACTAAGCCAGCGTGCCGCCTAATTCAGTCTAATTTAATCTAATTATGTAATTTGTCTTCAAAACACCTTTCATTTCTATCTCTTAGAATTTTTTTTTAATATATATTTTCTCCTCACTTTGACAGTGAACAGTAATTTTGTGATTTATCTCCCTTTATTGAGATTTGTTGGTGCAATGCAAATGAGCTGTGGTATGACAGACTTTTGCATGTTACAGGTGATTGACCTTCATCAACATTTGTATTCAAGAAATACAAAAAAAAAAAATCAGTGTTACTGGAATTTTTGTCAGGAATCCAGTCTGGATTTCTTTTTTTCAGTTTGGCCAATGAAAATATTCACACAAAATATTACAGAACCATTTATAAATTAAGCCCACTGACAGTTAGTTAAATTTCTCTCATCATAACACCAGTTATCTGAGAAAATGTTTTGCCCAAAATTATGTGGTGCCAATTGTCATATTTTTGTCTAATAAACCATAATTTAACAAGTTGTTTTCATTGACTTGCTTTAGTATATTTGCCTTATCAACGGTTAATGTCAGGTATAATTAAACTGGACCAATTTGTTTAAATGCATGTGCATAAAAAAGATTACTGGACTGCTGTGTAAAAAATGCACCTCTGCTGTCCAGATACATTGCTTCATTTGTCCTCAATCTGGTGCACTATACATTTGTTGTTTATACCAGTTTATTGAACTGCAAATAAACATGCACTTATCCATTATCTCTGTCACTGATCCAGTATTTGGTGGCAGACGACCAGGGCCCGTATTCACAAAGCTTCTTAGAATTCTCTCAGAGAGCTCCTATCTTAGCTTAAAAAGTCCTAGACTAAAGTGATTTAGGAAACTTCTCAGAGTAACTCTGAGTAAGGAAAGTATAAAAACCTTTATCTTAGTGAGGAGGTGTGGTTGACCTCGTTCCTAGGGATGATGCAGCAATTCAAGGACAGTACTTGGTTGATAAAAATAACCTTTGACCCCTGTAAAGGCCTTGAAAACCGCTCTTTGTGAAAATAGAATATATGATACTAGAATAGACAGTGAATCATAATGTTTGTATATAAAGAAATTGTATAATCATGACTACAGGATACTTTATGCAAAGTTTCTGTTATAGACTAAACATCTTAAAGTTGATTAAAACAACCAAATGCCAAACCCTAAGCAACCAATTTCCATGCAGTGGTTACTATATTTAAGTTCTTACATTAATTTACCATACTGATTTTATTCCATCCATTTTAGATTGATGGGAGCAAAATGGCTCAGCTTTTACTAATTTACATAATTTCAGGACAGTCTATTTAAGTTGCACTTTTGGATGGCATGTAGCCAACAATCCAAGAGAGATGGAAGGAAGTAAAAACAACAGGAAAACCAAATTGGACAGAAGAGCTGTGTATTCTTTTAGCTTTAAGTTTACTGTTTGGAGAATATTTATTTTTTTCCGCCGTTTTGTTCTCTGCTATAGAAACTTTAAAGCCTCTTAAAAGTCCTCCTTTCTACTGTTAATTTTTACCTTAGCTGTTTTTAGGGCCAAGATGTTTTGTGAATCATTTTTATCTTTATTAAGATTTAATCCTAAATTTAACTTTTAGGCTTAAAAAGCTTTGTGAATACGGGCCCTGGAGTCCATCTCACAGAAATTAGTTCACAAGGTACACCCTTGAAAAGGTGATAACACATTGCCAGGCACAAGCACATACAGTACACTAACACACATTTATACTTCACGCACACAGACTGGCGTCAAGATTTGCACCACCAACCCTGAAGATGCGAGGTGACCATGCCAATTACTAAAATGTATTGCCAAAGTATATAGGAAAAATATTTAATGCAGCAAACTAATCCAAAATAACTGTTTATAACAAGTTATTTGCAAAAAGTGTCAAGGAAAAAAGTTGACAATTTAGCAAAATACTTTTGCAGCTACTATCATGTGTAAAAACTTGTGTATGCCCCAGACCAGTAAACGTGCCCAAACTACTGCTTTTATAGAGGTCTGCACACCTGCTGATGATCAATTAATCAAGGGCTGATAATTAGCAGCACCTGGCTGCAACTTACCCTTTTAAATCCTGTGGAAGTGTAATAGGATACTTAGTACTTTTTTTTCTTTAAATAATTTTATATATATATATATATAGAGAGAGAGATATTAATATGTTTTTCCAAAAAACACATATAATTAAAAGATGGTTTACTAGCTTTTATACATGACTGTAACTGAAACCTTTCATTTGTAAAACTTTAAATCTATAGTAGTTTGTACATACTGTACATGTGTACATTAAACCAACAAGCAATTAAAATGCAATCAGTCATAACCATGTATAACTACTACTTCCTCTTAGTAGGATGTTTAAAAAAAATCTTAATTTATATTTTCAGAAGGCATAATTTTGAAATATGTTTAAATGTTCACTTGTATAGACAGATGTACACTTTTTTCATTTTTCATTTAATTTTAATGTATTTTATTTGCTAAGCTTATTTGGCAAGGGTAAATAAAAATCAATTGTCCATATTTTTTCTGTGAGATTTTAAGACAAAAGAGAATTATTTTGTAGCTGCACAATCAGTGCATTTTATGAGTCATTCACTTGCACCTTTTGACTATAAATGCCACATTCATAACACTTTGGTTTGACACAATTGGAGCACCAATCTTACAACCGCGCTGTTGTATAGTTGCTCAGCAACCACAGTCAGCATGCAAGGTGACTCAAACCTTTGCTAACACAAGCTATTTATCTGAACCTGACCTTGAGTTTATCTCAATGAAAGAACAATATATGCAATGTAGTTTCACAGAAACAATGTAGCACTATTGTATAAAGCACCCACTAGCCATACTTAATTAAAATATACCTTAAGTATAAGTTAAAGTTAACTGATAAAAGGAAAAGTAACCAGCTTGTTTTACCAACAGGCATTAAATACAGCTTCCCTATATAAAATGTTATTCTAAGCCTGTGGCTGACTAAGTTTTGCATAATAAAAAGCAACTTTCTTAGTGTTTCTTTAAAATCATTTCTGAAGATTGACATTCGCATTTGGTTTATGATGTGAATTAATAAGCAACACATATTTATTCCTACCATACTTCCAGTATTCCTGATAAAGGCTCCAAACCCACTCTGACTATGATAAGGATAACGTGCCTACCAAATATGAAACTTTATGGTTTTGGACCAATCATGTTCATGATAGATTATAATGTATCTTGAAATATTTACAGAATTTGCTTGCTACATTAATCAACTACACTTTCAAAAGAGTTTGACAGAAGTTCTTTAGAGTAAACTATACAGTAGGTAGGTTCCCCTTATGCTGCCAAAACAGCTCTGACTCATCAATGCATGGATTCCACAAAACCTCTGAAGGTATGCTGTGGAATCTAGCAAATTCTTAAGCCTCATGCACCATAAGATTGACATCTGGGGATTTTGGAGGATTTTGGAAGTGTTTGTGAAGTTCCTCAAACTGTTTTGGAACCTTTTTAGAAGTGTAACAGGGCAAATTATCCTGCTAAAAGTAGCAATGTTTATATAGATGGTATGTGTTAAAGTACCATCCACATAAATGACAGGACCTACTGTACCACTGCCTCTGCCAGCCTGCTTTATATGCATTCTGGTGCCAACTCTTCTACAGGTAAGTATACGCATTCAGCCGTCCACTTGATGTACGGTAAAAGAGAATGTAAATCATCAGACCAGGTCATCTTCTTCCACTGCTCTGTCATCCAGTTTTGATGATCACATGCTCCTTACAGGCACTTTTGGCAGTGGACAGGGGTCAGTATGGGCAGTTTGTCCAGTCTGCCTTCATAAGCCTTGGCTATAATGACCCTGTCACAGGTTCACCAGCTCTCCTTTTTTACATAACTTTTGGTAGGTATTGACCACTGAGACCAGGATCATCCCAGTAGACCTGCAGTTTTAAGGTTGTGCTGAACCCTGTGATCTAGCCATCACAGTTTAATCCCTGTTAAAGTCACTCAGAGGCTTACGCTTGATATGCCTGATATGCCTGCTGTGTCAGGTCGCATAGACCCTTTCTCCCACCCTTTAACAGGTGCTACTATAACGAGTGGCTTTTAAGGAATAATGTTGATGAATAAAAATACAGTTAAACTTTGGATTGTAAGCATGATTTGTTCCGGAATCTGGCCCATAATCTAAAGCATTCGTATATCAAAGCGAATTTCCCTATATGAAATAATGGGACCTCAGATGATTCATTCCACAGCCCAAAATATTCATATAAAATTATTAATACAAAATATAAAGTAAAAATAAAAAAAATAATCTGGACTTTACTTTTTAAAAGAAATGTGGCTGGTGTGAGGAAGATGAGAGGGAGGAAAGGGGTAGGGTGGGGGGCAGTTATTGTGAAGAACGACTTTCACACCTTAACCCTAACCAAAGTTATGGTCCTTTTTGGGTAAAGTTACATCATACAACTTTTAATTGAGTTTATTTAAAAACAAAATATGTAAATGCTATGTTCTATACAGTATATTTAAACATTAAAGATGCCATTAAGGGGGTGGCATCATGGGGTTGTGGTTAGCGCTGTGGCCTCGTGCCTCAGGTCTGTGTGCGAGTTTACATATTTTCCCCGGTTTCCTCCCACAGTTCACAAACAGTTGCAGAGTAGGATAATTGGCGTTTCTAAATCCCTCGTAATGTGTGTGCTTGGCGTGAACCCAGGGTGTACCCTGTTTATGCCCTGATGGCCCTGGGACACAGGATACAGGATATGTACTGGATAAATATAGCGAATGAGTGAGCGAGTGAGTAAAAGACGCTATTAATTGCAAAGCTCACTTGGTTTATTAACATTACTCTTCATTAAAAGAGCATTCCTCAGATAAACAAAGCGTCCATAGTGACTGACATAAAGTCTACTTTGTAAATTATTTACTCCAGTTGTTTTTTAACAATTTCTTAGTCTATAGACTGAGAAATTGTCTTAATCATTACTATAAGTTTATAAGTGCATTACTCTACAACAGCAGTACTTATACTCAAATGTGTGGACTTTGTACTTTCTACCTTTACCTTTGAATGCAAAACTTGTGACAAATGTAATCAAGCTAAAGCCACTGAAGAATTGGGTTGGGTTTTATGGTATTATTTGAAATGTTTGGCTAAAACTGTGAAACTGAGATAGCGAAATGTAACCACTGACTGTCAAAAATTATTGTCAAGTTATTGTAATTGCAGCTACTGTAACTATACAGGGGGACATATAGAGGCAGTTATGAATATGAATACCTGACCCTACTATGCTCAAGTGCTGACATCATATTTTTAAAATCATGGTGGTGAGCTAAACTGTGGAGTTAGTGCAGCATTATAACTGCCATTGTGCTGTGTTGTAGTTATTTCCCCGCAGACATATTGTAATAGTTCTTGTCTCCTGTGTTACAATGGGCTATCAGTTCTTACTCACAATCAGACCACTGATTTAACTTTCAAGAAATTGTTCATATAATCATAGAGACTCTAGCAAAAGAAATTATGTGTTATTTTTTGTCCCACTTGTATTCTGTCAAAAACATTTTTCTGGATATTTGTGTAGAATTTTTTCCCTCTCAATTCTTCTGTGTTTATTCAATTTTTCTATATTTATTATTTTAGCTTATCATGAACTAGCCAACTAGCTAACATGAACTAAACTGGACAGGATGTCTACAGAAGCCTATCATCCAATTTAACACGACTCATTTTGTAACAATGTGTTACATGTTATCCTTCAGCATTCATTATTTTGATAAGAGATTAATCAATAAAAATAACTAATAACTTACAGTATTGATCCAGACTTCATTTCTTTATATTAAATTAAGTAAAAGTATGTAAATTAAATTAGAGTGATGGTAACAATTGTTACAGGCTGCAAAGTCTTACAGATAAAATTTAAATATGTCTTTCACGATCCTGATCATCTGTCATCATCTGCACCTGTTTCTCACTGCTAAGTTAAATGTTTTTTTTAAATGCAGAATGATTCATAGGTCACTGTGTGGCTTAACAAACAAAAAACATTCCTCTAAAACTAGTCAGATACAGGGACTATACTGAAAATGGGATCCAAAAAGCCCAACAGGAAGCCTGGAGAACTATTCTTTAAAATTACATTAAAGATACAATTAAATCTTGCTCTTTGGAAGGGACTCAAAAGTTTGCACAGTACTGTATTTAACCAAATTATTACATTTGGACATTAATACCTTTCCTTTGTCCTGAGGTTTTTTTTTTCTAGATTCTCCAGCCTTCCTCACTGTTCAAAAGTATGCTGAGAGATTGTCCCTATTTGTGAATGTGTGTGTGTGTGTGTGTGTGTGTGTGTGAGCATGCTGTTCTGTGATGGATCGGCCCGCTATTTAAGATGTATTTCTGCCTCACACCCAGGGATTGCCAGGATTGGCTCTAGATTCACCATGACCCTGACCAGGATAACTCAGTTACTGAAAATGAATGAAACATGTTCTTCTATTTTTTTTTTACAGCAGTTTTTTTTTCTTTTTTTTTTTTTACTGTAGCTAACTGCTTGTTGTAAAAGTGTGTAAGCACACTCAGCCAAGTGATGAGTCTTAGGCAGCATGCTGGAAAGGTTCAATGTCTCTGCTGGAGTTTATTGCAGTAACTTTAATTTTTTTGGTGGTGAGGAAAATGTAAGTTTTTTTTCCTCCTGTAGATGCACTGTAACCAGAGAAAACTGGGAGCAAAGAAAATCTAAATCACATTATCCTGGTTTAGAAAGTTATCCTATGTTAGAATGTTAAATACTGTTTAAATCACACTGGGATGTACAGTATGTGTACTTCCAAAGAGTAATAATTTATTTAGGAGAAGGTTCTAATCCTTGCACTGGTTTATTAGAAATAGTTTTATAATTTCAAACATTTCTTTGCCAGGCAATAGGCAATGTTTTTTAAAGCTGTTTTGTTGTCATTTGAATATGTATGGAAATACTGTACTAGAGAGGTGTGAATTGTGTGGATACAGTAAAGGAACTTAATTAATTTCATGCAAGGTTATTCAAGATTATATATACACTACCTTTCAAAAGTTTGGGGTCACTTGCAAATTTCTTTGTTTTTGTTTAGTGATTTATTTTCTACATT
>JAOVVA010000010.1:12833600-12850404 GCA_028565275.1 Leiocassis micropogon
TCTCTCTCTCTCTCTCTCTCTCTCTATCTCTTTGTAAACATGAATTGCTTGCTTTCTCCCTCTCCCTTGTTCTTCTTTGCATCAGTAGCGCTGCAGAGAGCAGTGAACGTCCGGGGCTCTTTTGTGATTGCGTGGTTATTGTTCTGGCATGGTTATTTGACATAACAAGAATAATTACATAGCTGTGGATGCAGCACACTAGTCCCCAGCGGTCCCTGTTTCTCTGTCTCTCTTTCTCTCTCCATCTTTTTCTGTCCCTCTTTCTGTTCCTGTCTTTCTTTGTCACTCTCTTTCTCGCTGTCTATCTGTGTTACTGGCTACTGTTCTTTTTTTTTAATACTTAATGTATATAGTTCTTCAAAATGCACTTTTTAGAAGTTGCACTCCTAAATTTGTTGTTTTATTATTATTTCTCTATCACTATTTCTTGTACCCAAATATATGTAGCTGCTTAGAACACTTCATTGCAGATGGACACCTCTGTCAACAGCTCACAGACAGATACTCTGATTATTATCTCTCCTATAAAGGATGTGAACAGGAAAAGATCGTTAAAGTGGGGAAAAAATTTTCTCTTGTCATGTAACAAAAATGGACAATAAGAAATTCAGTTTGGCAAAACCTAAACAGAGAACACTTACATACACGCGCACACACAGTGAAGACCTCGATACATTGAGCGATTGTCTGCACAGTGCTACAGTGTGCTGACTACGGTGTTCTCGAGTCTACAAAGGAAAATAATCCTAGCTGATTGTGGTATTTCTTTTTCAGGATGTTGCTACTTTTAGCAAATCCTCCAGACATATTAAACAACTAGATTTATGTGTGTCAATAAGGCGAAGTGAACCGAACTGAAATGACATAGGCATATTCTTTAATTTCACTATTAATAAATATCTTTCAAACACTTATGTAAGCCTCTGCAAAATGAAGCCAGCAGCGGATCGAACTGATTGTATTATCAGGTTGAGATTGAGTTTTAGGAGAGCAGGGTAAATTCGTTTTTATCAGAGCCTGTCTGGGTCTGTGGAGTAATCATACAGCAGGACACAGAGCTGATTCAGCAGGACCTCTGGTTCATCACCACCTGAGAGAGCCCGAATGAGAGGGAGAGAGAGAGAGAGAGATTAGAGAAAGAAAGCCTCTGAACATCTGTTCAGTGCTCGTGACTTGCTTATGCTTGGATTTACAGCACTGTGTATGTGTAGGTGTGCTGAATATAAATTTGTGTGCATCTGTGCCAGTTATCATTCCAAGTACCCCAAATATATGAAAATTGATGTTATTGGAATGTCAGATGCTCATATGTGTTTTCAGAGCTGAAGCGCAGAGCTGACAGGGAGCAGGAAGTGTGATTTTTGCTTTCGTGTTGCATTCATTATACTGCACTCAGCACTTTACTTTACATATTATGTATGCCAGATGCCTGCAAATAGGGCAAATTTCATAAGACGTGTCAGCCTAATAATGAGAGAAAAGTTTCACAAACTAACTGGAATATACCTGGATGTCACAAACATGTGCCTGCCATTCAGTAGTAATAACAGGTTGTAGTCATAACAGGTTTTGAATCTCTACTTCAAGTTTCAGTTAATTACATTTTACTCTCACCTATGTCAAAGTCTGCTTGACAGGATTATTATTTTTTTTTAAACATTATTAATATTATTATTTTGAGTGCAAAAAAAACTCATAGCAGTAAAGGACAATGGACCGTGATACTGGTATGCACATTATATAAGATGCTTTGAGTAATATGGAGCACTGATATGCATGGTTTGCATGCAGGAGCAGGTATAACTCTGTACATAACACAGTAATTATATGGGCTGCCTGGGGCTTGCAGCAAGCAGGTCCTGCTGAATGACTGCAGAGAAACTGTATAGCAGAAACCCTGCAAAACCTCTTTTTTGCAGTGTCAGCTGCAGTATTTGTAGATTAAATAAATTAATTAGACCTTATTTAGTGCAAGAACGTAAAGGCAAAAATCCAAATGCAAAATTTGATGAAAAGATCAATGTTGTAAAAACTGGATAGGTCATGCCCGTGCCATTTGATATATAAATATTAAAGGTCTATCTAGATTACATTTTCCCTCTAAGATCTCCCACTGAAGGTCAGTGACAAAGAATTTGATCTCTAGATTGAGCAGGCAATTTGGCACAATACCCTTGCTATGGGCAAAATATAGGCATTATAATACTATGTGGACTTGTGGACCTGAAGTATGGTATTACACATTTCACCTGTTGTTTAACACAATGTGTTTTAAAGGAAAAGTCATCTTGTGAACATTTTATATTAGTCAGTTTAATGCACATTATTCCAAGCCTATAATAGATGTACTTGTAAATGTACCGTACATTTTCTCTACAGTCAGTTCTCTCATACCCTGTAATTTGTCCATTTAGTAGGTTTAGGTCACATATCAGAGTCCAGTTTTTGCATACAGTTAAAACCAGGCTGAGGCATAATAACTCTTTATCCAAACATTTGAGCTAAAATTTGTCGATTGCATTCCCAAGCATTATGTAAAACAATTATAATTATAGAATTTTTTTTGTGAGAAGAACATTTCCATTGTCCGCTTTTGTGTACTGTACATACAAGTATTACACACTTTGCAGCTACACAGCAGAAATGAGATTTCATAGAAAGTGGAAGTTCACTTACAGTAGATTCCTTTGCTGTTCAGTAGATATTTACTGACAGACATGAGTGGTTTGGATTCATATGCATTAGACGTGGGGAGAAATCAATTCAGTTATGCATCATGATTCTTTTGTATGGCAGTACGTCCTGACTCTAAAACCGATTTTTAAAAATTCACTTTAAATTTACATATTCTTGAATTTGGTGGTGAAGGTGGTAACATGTTGTAGGTAATCTATAATCCTGCAGACTCTAAATCATTCACACATTGGCAGGCAGCTCAGCATCCTGTGTGGTAGGACCAAATTATTTCCTAAGTTGGTTTAGAATCGTAACAAAATCTGAAAGAAACATAATATTGCATCAGGATTTTAATAAAATTGTGATACTTAAAGAATCTTTAAGAATACAAACTGAATTGGCACCTACTGTAGGTATCATGATAATATTGTATCGGGTCGTCCGTGGTGATTTCCATTTCTAATATGCGTATTATATTTCTAGCAGCTCCAAATAGTGGGAAAACAACCCTTCTTGCTTTCACCAAGTCTTACTATTAAATCTGGCATAAAATTAGACAGATATTTTTCACAGTATGAGAATATGACTAGAAACAATTAAGCAAACATTAATATAGTCATGTAACATACCATGTTGTACATACAGCAATGATTTTTGCCAGATATTTGCATCTGTCTTGTCAATTATACGTACGTCCAGTGTAGGACTAATGTTTGGTGAGGTCAGTAATGCAGAATTGCATTAAGTCAACCGAGTGGATCTCTTAAAGTTTATGCGTCACAGTAATTGAACAGAAAACGCACCTAGGCTTGGAAAATGCCAAAGGACCATGGCCTTGCTTCATAAAAAGTAGACAAATGGGTATTCCTATTCATATTCAATGTCTAAAAGACAATACACTAGAGGCACATTTGGACAGGGTTTATAAATATTTGATTGGAGATTTATGCACCGTTGAGCATTATTATTCCACTGCATAGTAGCCTTTTATTCAAAAGCTATTAACTCAGTGTTTTTACATTGAGCCTAATGGGCTGACATATTTGCACACATTTTCAGAAAAAAAAAATTCACGTTCATATGAAAATTCGCATTGACTGTTTTCAAATGTGACCCATTTAGTTTAACTTTTTTTTTCCCTCTTGCTAGCGTGAGTCTGATTCACAACATTTCCATATCAATAGACATCTAAACAAAAACCTTGCCTGTTGTCTGTGGTGTTTTTCACTCTGTTCCTGGCCACTAGCCTTTCCTCTAATGGCTCTGTGCCCTTTATTTGTGAGCAAAATGGGTGTCAAGGGAAGGACTGTTAGCGAGCCAAAGATGACTGCTAAGTGGAGGGCACTCTAAGGCATTTCGTCAAGCACACCGTTAGCCATGCTTTTTGGGGAAATATCAAAATTGCTATAAATATTGCATGATCTTTTGTTCAGTGCCTTCTTTCAGTTTTAGCTGAATTTGATGGCTCACTCTCTGCCTTCCCTACCTCACTCCTAGTATTATCGCAAAACACAGAGCAATGCAGAAATGGATGTATGCTGTCAAGTGAAACAATGACTGAAACACCTGTTCTTCTAACTCTCCTGTCCTGCAGGAATGATTCAATATAGAAAAAGAAATGTTTACCATTTTCACTGTTTACCAACCCGTGAAACATTACTCATGTATAATCATTACATTTATACCCTGCATTTTCAACTGGAATGAAGATACTTGATATTCCTGACTGATACATCTCCATTACAGAAATATATCATTTTATCACTACCTCCTTATAATGAAGTCTTGATAAAAAAGTATTCCTGCCTTCAAGTGATGACAAACAAAGTGGCTCTGTGTCGTGCATTTTACCTCAGAAGTAGTTCACTGTCATGGTGCTTTGCCTTTACATGACTTCTTATACCACTAGAAAACAATAATCATTTCCCACAGATTCAAATTCGTGGCCTAATTTATATTTCCTGTAAATGTAGAGAAAGTGTAAATGGAGGAATGAAATACAGCACCCTGCACGTGCATCCTGTCCTAAAGAAGCTAGAGTTACTCTTCTAAACCGACAGCATTACAAGACATTTCTTCTTATAATTGAGCACTTGTTTGTTTATGGCTAACATAAATATTTAATTTCTTAATGCAGGCAATGAGGAAGTTATTAAGAGAGCTCAAAGGAATTGTCAGTTTCTGCATTCCCAAGTCAGTTAAGGCTGACTGAGTTAGAAGCATCATGATCAGCATTGGCAAGAGATCAAGCTAACAAACTATGTCTGCCCAAATGAGTCAGTGACGTACTCAGGAGTCCATGAAAAGATTCTCAGGGTTTACGGACATTGTTAGGATCCATAAAAACGGAGCCAAGCAGGCAGTAAACACAATATGTCAACCAGTTTCCATTGATTAACATTGTTTCTGTCAACACAGCAGTTCCTCAGCAATCTAATACATGGTGCCCTTTTGCACACACCTACACACCTGTTTATTTTATAAAGAACAGGTGAAATGTTGCACCTTGCCTGTTCAAGTCCCTCTTTCTCATTTATAGACATTATGCAAATAATGCAAAAATCTTGATAGACTTGCCCGCCCCCCACCAAAAAAAAAAGTCACCACCTGAATTTAACTAAGCATATAGGTAGGAGCTTTTCATTGGATAGTTCTTGCAGTGATTAATATTTTAGGTAGCAGCATGTTTTTGACCATAAATTAAGCAGTGAGTATTTTCTCATTTCTTTAACAACCGTGTCAAAATACATATCCTGTGTTTGTGGCAAACAGTGTTGGTGACGTTACTTTTTAAAGTAACTAATTACATTACTGAATTACTGTCTTTAAAAAGTAAACAGTTACATTACAGCGTTAATTTCTGATCAAAGTAACTAGTAGGAGTACTTTTCCATTGCAGAAAATAACTCCTTTGTGATTCCTCATGCATGTTGTTTTAGTCAAGACCTTTATAATTATTCTATCATCACCACTCAGCGAAGTTTGGCCCATAATCTGTTAACTACTAATACCCCTATCTCACCGCGGTGGCCGTAAGTACGGTTCATTATGATTCACCGCGAGTTTTGGCGCTGTGATTAGATTTCCATCTTTCTGCGTGTCGGTACTCGCATAGTCAAACCGCATAGATGAGATAGGGGTATAACAGCAGGAATAACAGGTGGGGCATGTCATCGGGGGTGGGGCTTGTAGGACGACTTGCGGGGAGATCAAACACACTAACGCAATGACTGCTGTCTGGATTACATAAATTGTCTGAATAACGGATAAATATATAACGAAATATAACGAAATAACTGAGTACTTAAATGGCGGACCTAACGTGTTAGATTACTCATTACATCAAAAAGTGATCCAAGTACTCTACCGCGTTACTTTGTAACGCGTTACACCCAACACTGGTGGCAAAGATGTTAATTTGTTTCAAAAAGGTTAAAATATTGCACTGCATCAAGCAAAGAAAACAATTAGGGAGACTGCTAAAACCACTAGAATTGGGTTGAGATAAAGCATAAATAAAACCTGGAAGGATATTGGTGGACCATCATCATCGAGGATTCCATGTGGTTGGAAAATAAAAAATTTAATGATTAGAGATGACTTGTGACTTACATGTTTGGTGAAATAATATAAAAGCAGTAGAACAACAGCAGTGTTAATTAATGAAAGTAAGAGCTGTCTGACTCTCCCATCATCAGTACAACAACTTGGAGAGAAATTAATGCGACTCTGGATGAAAATGAATGGTTTGATATTGCATAAGCTTATTGAAATAATGCCACTGCATACAGTATGTGTGCTATAATCAAAGCAAAAGATGGTTCAATGAAATATTAGAGTGTGTGCCTTTTTTTTCTTTTTTTTTTTGACCGGCAGTGTATTTTGAAAGCATATTATATTAATTTAGGGATTTAGGAACAATCAAAAATTTGACCACCATTTTAAAAAATGACCACTTTTAAGATGGTCACTGTCACAAAGCAACTTGACAGAATGATAAAAAATATGGAAATATATTACAAAAATGTAAGGTAAAAAAATAAAAAAGTATAATTAGCAGTTCGTCCTAGATGAGCAAGCCGGGGCGACCGTGCGCAGGAAAATACTCTTTAACAATAGAATGAAACCTTAAGAGGAACCAGATTCAACCGAAAATCCATCCTCATTTGGGTAATAGTGTGTTAGTACCAGTTTTTCTGGCAGTAATATTCTTAAACATCCTTACTTATAGAAAACTAAATATATGGCATAAAGATATGATTCTTTATGATAATTGATGCGGTGAAGCTTTCTGTTAATAGATGTATATTTAGGATTGATGGCAGAATTCTCAGATGTCTGTACTTTGAAACTGGCAGCACTTTCTCAGCATGGGAGACTATTTAGAGCAGAGGACGTTGTGATTTCTGGTTTCTCTGTAATATAGAACGTTACTGTATATTAACTCTATAGGCTGTACTGTAAGTTCTATTGACTTCAAGAGCGTAAAAATAGAGACTAGTGAGGAAACGACTGTTAATAACTGCTTTCTTCTCACTGACATTCTGGTGGACATAAGTGTAACTGTAAACTGTTAAAAAGTGTGAAATGCTGTTGACTAATCAAAATGGTATGAGTGAAATTGCCTACTTCAGACTGTGCTAAAAATATTCCACAGCACCCTGGAATGGACTATTTTTATATAACCACATGGTCTGTTGTGAATTATTCCTTACTAAGGTTAATTTCTAAACGTGCCTTGATGTCTCCCTGAAAAAGATCATACTGAGCAAGCAGCCAGTTTAACAAACTGCAGTTGGTGCAGTCAGTCTGCATAAGGATATTTAAAACCTTGATATTTTTATGGTCGTCACATAAATTTTCACATAGTTACATGGACATAACTGAAATCAGTTGAATTTGCAATTAGATGCCTTTTCTGTAAATGTCTGCAGTGCTCCTGTTCATCCTACAGTAATCACACTTTGTGCAGACAACAGTGGACAAATGATTATATAACCTGATCAAACATGAATAAAGACATCAACAGAACTGAGTGCATTAATCAGTGTGAACAGAGATCAGTTGAGTGAGGGGACGATGATGAGGCTTAAATGCAGTGAGTGACTTTTATCTTAGGTGATGAGCCAGAGACTGATGTGGATGATGGAGATCAGGGGTCCTCACTCTTATTCGTGAGGGACCAGTGTGGCTGCAGGCTTTCAAATAGAAGACGCACTTGATAGTTGATTGGAGACCAAGATGAACTGATTAAACAAGTGTAAGGAGGTGTGACTCCTGTATGGCTGGAATGTACGCCTGCAGCCTCACTGTCCTTTGCAGATAAGACTGAAGAGCTCTTATGTAGATAATCAAGTGAAAACTCATTTCCCACCGTAACCTAACCTTCTTAACAGTTTTCCAGTAATTTGGTTTTATCCCCCTATTGCATTTGTTTTTGAGTTTTTAATGCAAGATAAGAGCAAATATGAAGTCAATTTAAGTTCCGTAAAGCCTGCTCAGTTGTATTCATTAAGGGTCACCTCAGTGGATTATCTGATTTACTGTACATGTTTGATTTGGTATAGGTTTTTACCTTGCATGCCCTTCCTGTAGCAACCTTCCTCACTGGCTGTCTTTTGGGTCAGTTAAGTAAAGTTTGTCATTTATATGTGCTGTATGTGTGTGTGTGTGTATCGTGTGTGTGTGTGTGTGTGTGTGTGGTGGCCAAATATATTAAGACGACATATGTATTAGTTCTCCTCGTGCACAGAACAGGTGATTACACTAGTTAGTTCTATCCCACCTGGCTTAAGATTTGTGCTAATAAACTAAAAATACTAATGAAAACTGGCTATGTGACAAAGCTATTCATCTTCTGGAGCCATGGCCTGCGTCATCTCCAAGCCTAAACCCAGTAGAACACTATTGGACAATGGTGAAGAAGGATTGAGCATGGATTGAGCAAGTAACACTAGAGTACTGCATACGTCTTTGGACACCACTGTATATTTAACTGCACAGGATTTAAGCCTCTCCGCTTTTCCCTCTCTTTTTTCATTCCAGGTCCTGTACCTGAGCAGTTTCAGATGAATGCTTTTGGTTTTCCACACAGTGACCTGGGAATCATTAATGCATTAAACATCTGCAAATACATCTAACTTGAGGCATTAACCAGTGAGAAACAAATGATCATGCCAGTGATTCATACACTGGTGATGTTAAATTCTTGGATGCTGGTTGGAATATACGAAAGGGGATATGAGGTTGCTGTTGAGGTTGCACATGTTACATAAACAACCAGTTTTTTAATTGTGTCTTTGGAAAGTTTGAAGCATGCTGCATTAAACATCTGTACCCATCTCTTTATTCATTCATTCATTTTCTATACCATTTATTCTGTACAGGGTCATGAGGGGCCTGGAGCCTATCTCAGGGGATTTGGGTAGCAATGCGGGGTACACACTGGACAGAGTGCCATTTCATCCCAGGGTGCAAACACCCACACACACACACACACACACACACTACACTACAATAGGGATTTTGGGAGCGCCAGTTAACTTAACATGTATGACTTTGAACTATGGGAGGAAACAGGTGTACCCAGAGGAAACCCACCAAGCACGGGGAGAACATGCAAACTTCATACACACAGACCTCGAGGCAGGAATCGAACCCTCAACCCTGGCGGTGCCAGGCCACAGTGCTAACCACTAAGCCACCGCCCCACTAAGCCGCTGCCCCATCTCTTTAATTTTTCCTTAAATAAATTTGAAGAAATGAAAGATGGCTTAAGAATTTTCACAGTTCTGTATATAAATAGTAAAAACTGTCAAAATATTTTCCAAGACACCACACAAATGCTACCACTCATCACATCACTATACAAAGTCTTGTCATTGCCATCGTGTTTCCCTTTGTGCATTTCTTAGCCTTATTATTTTGATAGATTTCATGGTACTCATCTCTGCTTTGTTTATTGAACACTCTATCTTCTTAGCTTGCCTTAGTTGGCTGTAAAGTTTGATGGCTATACTTGCCCTGACTACAATTCCGGTGCACTATTTGGAGTTGTAAATGCCTCGAGATTGTATCACATTGACTCTTTGTTACAGCAGAATGTGCTGTGCAACAATAATGTTTTTTTTCTTCCTGTTACTATGTGCTCCTTAAAGTGTTCTTAAGATCAATCATAGAATTTTTTGGTACATTTTATGTGGTTCATAGCATTTGCTTATTGTGCCGCATGGTAATAGCAGAGGCTTTGTGTCATTACAGAATGACTGTACTCCAAAGATCTAGAGAATGCAGATGCATGGACTTGGATACTTGACACTCTTCTGCACTATGATTCATATGACAGTTTCAAAGCTTTTAGCAAATGATTTATTGAATGACTAATGTAATGGCTATAGGAAATGTGAAAATCTGACAGTCTGTTAAAATGATGCACTGAATTTGAGTTTATATTCATTTCTGCATAGGATTTGGAAATGCATAATAGTAACAGATTTTCGTCTTTTAGTTTACTTAGTTCTACAATATTTGTGTTATTGCAGTACGATTTAAATAATCATTCATTAATAAACCCTTGCTTTTTAGCAAGACACTATTTTTATACAAAGTATCCATTCCCATCTGAAAATAAATCAGGAAACTCAACAGCAATTGCCTGTTATCAGCTAACAAAGTGCTGCTGTTATGCCGCCTGACAAGCTTTTCAACATTTGTGATAAACAACTGTATTAATAGAGATGTATTCAGCTGCATTAATGGAAATGTATTCAGCGCCTTTGTTTGAAGCAGATCTATTTGTTCTTTATCAATCTGATCACAAAGGATGGCCTCTTTAATTAATTTGTCATTTATCTAATTTTCTAATCAAATTGCAACACAGCAAGGTCCATCTGCTCTGCCAAGAAAGAAGCTATGAAAGCCAAAGCATATGCTCAGTAGTATCAGTGAGGGTAAATTACATTTAGCCCTCTAAGTGAAGGCAAATTGAGACCCGAGTTTCACTGATTAATCTGTCGGTCATGCGTTATGCCACTCATCACTAATATGATGAAAAGAAATCTTGTATCTTTCACATCCTATTGGTAGAGCTTGATGCAGTAAAAGAAGACAAAGTATTGGCATTCATATATTTCTTTTTGAAGAGGAGAAAATGCTTTGTTAATGTTGTTAACAGTGGCATTCCTATTAACATCTTCAATTTATCAGCTTTAAACCATGTTCCTATTCACACTCCTTATTTGTTTGGTTTTTCAAAGAATGTACTGATGAGCAAAGTCTTTTTTTTTTTTTTTTCAAGCTTGAGGACTATGGGTAAACTAAAGCCAGAGTAAGAAACTCAACTTGGAATAAATAAGGAATAAAAGAAATTGCCACGTATTATTAAGGAAAGTTGATAATTTTCCTTTGACAGCATGTGCTAAAATCTTCTGTTCCTCTTACTGTATGTGACAGCAATAATATAATATAATATATCTAATATTCTTCTTTAATCATATTCTGTGTTCAAATGTCCACGAAACATGTTAGTTCATTTATCACTTATGCTATAGCAGCTATAAACAGTCCCTCCATCCCAAGTCATTTAATATAAAGGTTGCTAGCCTGTACACAGTGCTGACACCTGATACTACTTTCCTAAATGTTAAATAAATATCTCTTTTCTGAATGTTGCTTTGTTTATTAAATAAAAAAATGAGTTCAAATAATTGTCATCATAGAATATATGAAGCATCGTTTCTATAGCTGATAGTAAATTGTTACTATAGAAATCATTCTAATGGGTGCATTAGTTAAACAAACAAAAAAAAACTTTCAGCACCATGCTGTTACACAAAATTAAACACCCTCTGACCAATCTGTCTTGTGTAAAGGTCAACAGTGAGCATAGCAGATGAATAACATTATTAGAATACATAACAGTATTATTAACTTTATTCTCTTGAACAATACAAAGCGCACAGGCAGCTCTTCCATATATGCCCACTTAAATCTCTTGATTCTATTATTTAGGGCAAGGTGTAATTTACCATAATTAAAGTTAGACAGGTTGTCATGTATGCAGATGTGTGAGGTAACAAATTACATTTACTTGTGTTACTGTAATTGAGTAGTTTTTTGTGTTCTTCTACTTTTTAAAGTAGTAATCTGTAATTTTACTTTTACTTAAGTATATTTCATTTGAAGTATTGTACTTCGCTACATTTGAAATAATATTCATTACTGAGTAAAAAAAAAAAAAAAAAAAAAAAATTAAAAAATAACGTAACGAGGAAGGAAAAAAATTGCACGCCGGAAACCACAGCACTGATTGATTGATGGGCGTGGAGAACAAATGCCCTAAACTCACAAGAACGATGGAGACGGACGAAACAGATGCCAGTGATGCAGACCCAGCTGACATCGAAATGCCATCAAATTCTTATGAAGCAAACCCCTAGCCGTATTTAAGCGACCATTTTGATTTCAAGCACAAGAACAGCAACTGTTTTATTATGCAAAGGTGTTCCTTCAATTAAAAACAACTAATTTGAGATTTATATCCTCTTGTCTTTTTTTAACTACACTAGAATCCCCCATCCCACCCCCGCTGTTAAAAAAAAGTAACTTAGTAACTTTTACTCTGAGTAAATTTTTTATGAGCTACTTTTTTTTAAAAACATTTATCCCCCTTTTTCCGAATTTTCCGATTTTCTCTCCTAATTTAGTCGTGTCCAATTCCACCCCGTCACTAGAGGCTCCCACATTAAGCTTCTACTGCCAATCAGTCGGGAGGGCCGCAGACCGACCCACGTGTTTCCTCCGATCCACGTGGCGTCACCGACCATCTTTTCGAACTGCTCACTCACGCACCGTTAGGGGCGGAGTAACACACTCGGAGGAACAGCGCTATCCGCTCCCTCCACCTGCGCGAGTTCACAGACATCCCTGATTGGCTTGTAGAGCCGTCATTAATGTGGGAGCACTGAGTACCTCTCGTCCCTCCCCCCTGTGAGAGCCCGGCCAATCAGCTCTCTCTAGGCCTCCGGCTGTGAGAGGTTACAGCATCACGCGGGGATCGAACCAGCGATCTCCGGATGATCGGGCGAACGCTTTACCACTGCGCCACTCGGAGGCCCAAGCTACTTTTTACTTCTACTTGAGTAGATTTTTAGATTGGTACCTTTACTTGTCCTTCAGTAAAATTTCACTGAAGTAACAGTACTTTTACTTGAGTACAAAATTTTATTACTCTTTCCCACCTCTGCATGCATGTCTCTTTGTTAAAGTGTCATTGTTCGTACAGTATAGTTATTCTGTCTTATCTTTTACCCGATGTAGAATGAACCATGGTGCTTTTCCTTAATGCATTTTCATTCATTGAATGAATATACATTTATTCATTCATGTTAATTCAGTATGACATTGCCTTTACATTGCCTTAACATAATTATGAGAAGTCTGAGTTGACCAAGCAACCAGCACCATTTCCTCGACTACAAAATCCTTTGGACTTTTAGACAAGACTCCATAAATCATGCTATTCAATCACAAAAAAGCATGTTTGGTTAGGCTACTTCAAACAGTTCAATTTAAGTATTTTATGTACTTTTAAAGGAGCTTTGTATAACAAATAGATGCAAATAAGCTCTTCATAACAAAACAATGGTACAATGCAAGCAACAGCAAAAAATAAATCAAGAAGATTGACAAGCAAGTTTTACTAATCTCCTTATAAAGGTAAATCAGCTTAATAGAATACAGGAAAATATTTGTACTTCAGAGGGCAGATCAACACACACATCACACAGAAATATGCAAATAATTTTCTGAAATGCATCATTAAACATGATGACAGTGCGATCAGTTTGGAAATGAAACAAGAGACAGGTTAAAACATTTGCAAATAAACAGCGGATTAGTGTATCTGAAACAGAACCTTTTTATTACTGTGGTTTTCATTGCAGGAGTTTAACCTCAAAATTTGATGCCTGATGCAAAAACTTAGGAAGATGTATAAATGAATCAATTAGCAGGTAACTAGTCGCAGTCTCATGAAAATTTTGCAGCATAAACAGCACCAGGAACAAAAGAAAAACTACTGTTCATTTCTTTACCTGAGCTTTCTGAAAACGGATCCTCTCTGCACTTTTTCTGCCACATTTTTATTATTTTTTTTTCCCTTGGATTATATTTCTTTCTTTTTTTATCATTGTTTTAACTATCTGTGTATTTTGCATGCTTTTAGGCTTGGAGAAGGTGGGTAGGGACTCCAGCTTCGAGCAGGAAGGGAAAGTGCAGTTCGTGATGGATGCGGTTTATGCCATGGCTCACGCTCTTCATCGCATGCACCGGGACCTATGCTCCGGAAGCCCAGGTCTTTGCTCTCGCATGAGCAACATTGATGGCAAGGAATTGCTGGGTTACATCCGCAATGTCAGCTTTAATGGTGAGTTTCTTATTTTTCACCTGCTCTTGCTAAACTTTTTCCCGACATGAGGAGATGATGTACTGTATTTGAACAAAGAAAAAAAAAAAGTAACCTTTCATTACAGTTCCATTCATTTGCACTGACACTTAAATACATCTTTTAAGTGGTTGATTCGTCTCTAATGGTTATCAACAAATTCTAATTAGCCGAGATGGCTTTCTTTTTGCTCTCTATAGGACTGAATTGTGCATATGTTTGTAATGACTTAATTCCAGTGCAGTCATCATTGCTCCATTTCATCTTCCTTCACTGTGGATCATTTTTAAATGACTGCAAAACAGGGCCTTGCTTTTTTTTTCTTTCTTTTTTTCCCCCCTATTCATTTCCTTCTTCATATTTGCTGATTTTTTAGCTCTGCCTGCTTATTTTCTTCATCTGTTTCATTCATGTGTATTCTGTGGACTTTTCACATCCTCGAAACATTCATTTACAACATTCTCATCGATTAGTTCTTGCAGTACTAAAAAGATATACATCTGCAAAGTTTTTAAGCTGTGATTTCTAACAAAGTTTTGACTAACATATTTGAAGTGACTTCACCTAGGGAGCACTCAGACCGGCTCCTTTAACTGTACAGTTTTCTTCATTTCCTTGATATATTCTACTTCTATTGTGTTTACTCTGTAATGCAATTGTAATATTTATGTTGATATGCTGTGTCTATATGGTATTTATGAAATCATGTTTCTTAAAGGTTGTTTTTCCATTTTTAATATGGACTGGATATTTATATTTAAATTATTATTTAGACCGGTTATGAGTAGCTGCTGGCAGGAGACAGTGCGACAAAGTGACAGCACACTTTGATTTTTATCTGCTTTCGTAGCTCCAGCATTCAGTTATTAGTTATGAGTTAACTGTAATTTGACATTGTCTGTTCATTAGTTCATTGGTCATGGGTTGTTGTGAAGGAAGGTTGATGGTACCATACTCTATGCACTCCACAGCTCACTGTCAATAAAAAGCTGGGCATCTGACATACTGTATGTCCCAATCCTCCAAGCCGTTAATGGGACGTTCATGGGAGATTGTTATCATAGCTGTAACACCTTGGTTATAGTTTGTAATAGTCGGTAACGTCATTGTAATTTTGCTTCATAATCATATCAATCATATGCAATCATATCAACTCTTTATGACTCGGTATAACATTATTAAAAACCCTATTGGCTCGCTAACCTTATCATGTCTCTAACATAGCCTTGTGTCAAAATTTGCTGTCGAGTCGTTTTCATTTGTTTTCATTTCATTAACGAATTCAGTTAAATTGTTTACGATGTGGGGTCACTACCCTTAAAAATAAACTGAAGTGGTACAGACCACAACGACTTTGGAGCCAATTTCAAATCGGGAGACATGTGAGAGTGTGTAATAGGGGGTATAACAGATACACATTGGGAGGACGATGAGACTTGCTGTATCTTAACCTGTTAAAGAAATAGTAATATGTATATACTGTATGGGACCTTTAAAGATCTGTTTAAAGACTTCTTACTTCTTAACAGCATTACAAAAATGTATAACCATTACAGCAAAGCCAGGAATTAATTTTGGTCTGGTGGATAATACACTAACTAAAATTATTATGTGATCTGTAAAAAATTTAATTGGAAAGTCTGGCGCTCCTGCATTTTGGGTGGATGCCAGAGAGCAAGAGCAGTGATTTGACAGATTTGCTATTAAATTGTTTAACACAAGATCTAGAGCCAAGCAAACTTTCCATAATAATAGTATTACCAGGACATACACTGAAAATTATTAAAATAATGATGGGGGAAACAAGGGGGGGGGGGGTTCAAACCCAAAATCCACTGCTTATGTATGGCGGTTCACATACTGTACTATATGTGATCCATCAATGACCTCGACGATTAAGCTTTTAAATGAAATGAATGTTTATTCACTGAAACTCATTTTAAGAAATTCATGCAGAAACATGTGAAGGTTTCACAAAGGCTTTCCTCATCTGCTGCTTATGTTCTGTTTTGCACTGGTATGTAAAAGCAAATTGGAACATCTCAAATTCATTATGCCTTTCCCCCATATTCCTCACACTTAACATCATCTGAGAGTAAGATTAGAATGCCTATCTCACCTTGGAAGCTGTGAGAGCAAAATAGGAGGTAGGATTCTGCAGGCGTTTCAAAGCAGTACCTGATTGCATTGCTCAGCCTAAGAAATGTGAAAATGCAATTTGAAAGGTTTGCAGCAGTGAAAAAAAAGATAAATTCATCAAGGACTGATATGACCAAAGGGCTAACGCTGCAAACTGTGTTCTGAAACATCTCAGTACATCTTTGATGTTTGGGCCCAGTTGAAGTCTGCTCAATATTACTTCACAGTGGTATTATATAGTCAAGATTAATGTGTACATAAGGCACTGTCAACATCTCATTAAATATATCAAAGTACTTTGGTTTTTGATCATATTTTTGTTCTGCCTCACTGCACAGTAGTATGTTTGAGGCTTTGCAACAATAGGGTTTTACTTTTCAATGTTTTCTGATAGTGGGAAAAGAGGACAGTGAAATCAACAGCTAATAAATGCAGCCAGAACAGCACCAAAGCCACAGCTTCTGACTCGATATCTATCTATCTAGATGAAAACTACAGCTGCCTGTGGGCAACTGTCAACTCATATGCAATCTCTACTACGTTCAT
>JAOVVA010000010.1:12922866-12938248 GCA_028565275.1 Leiocassis micropogon
CCCCCCCCCCCCCCCAATCAGTAGTTTCCTTGGCATGATTACAAAAATGCTATGATTTTAGCTAAAATAATTCATGTAATATTTTATCACAGTATTTTGCACATTGTAGGTTCACCTGTTGGACTGAATAGATTGCAATATATTCATAATAATAACAAATAATAATAATATTATTATTATTATTATTAATAGTAGTAGTAGTATTACGTACCTTGCATGATTAGTATCCAGGCCACTTTCTGAGGCTTTCCTGAAGTGTGTTTAGTTTCAGGTATCAAGGTCGTTTCACAGGGAAACTTCCTTTACAAGGATTCCATTATAACCAGCGTTCATGTTCACTTTCGCAATCACAAGCCACAAATTACAGCAATCACAGAGTGATGGATGTTTTGGCAATCTGTTCAAATTTCCCCTACATTGTGTATTCAACCAGGAAAGTAAAGCAAAGCGTGCAATCCAGAGACCTGATTAAATTGTCCGTTATAATGACAGCTGCTGTCAGATTGGAACCTTTTTTCATATGACACAATTTGCTTTGTTGTATTTTTCTATAAATAAAACAATTATATAATAAGGAAAGGAAAAGAAACCTGCTAGAGGCTGGTGGCTTAATCTGTTTGAGTTTTATAGTTATACAGGGGTTATTATCGGTAACGTTTTGAGACCTATACACTGTATGTATTGCTAACAGGATGCATGTTTAAATAAAACATTCACATCAGCACTTACTGTATATAAAAGCTTTTTAATGAACTTTGATTCAACTATGTTATTCTCAACTCTCTGTGGTAGAGACAACACCCGCCATATAAAAAAAGTAGTTCCCTTAAAGTGTGTGTGTGTGTGTGTGTGTGTGTGTGTGTGTGTGTGTGTGTGTGTGTGTGTGTGTGTGTGTGGCCTTCAATAACTGAAGCCTAGCAGCAGAATTAATGATAACGCTGAAAAGCTGCCATTTTGCTTTCATTGGTTTCCACATTACTGTGTTGTCTTTGCTAAAATTTATAAGGTACAGTTAAAAAATAAAAGTCTCATTCACTCTTTAGCCCAGGACCTGTTGTTAAAATTGCTACATGCTATTTTTGTCTATATTGTACAGCTGTAGTATGAGTGCTTTATTTTAAATCGGTCATTAATATAAGTTATTAATGTCACCTCTAGAAGGACAGTGTCTCTGCTTACAAGTCATTTTTTTCTGTTTTATTGTCCTCATTACAGATAAGAGCAATGCCTGTCCATCAAGTGAAATGTGCTTCTGAGCTGGACAGTAGTGTCCCTCCAGACTTCCAGCAGATCAGCATATCAGACCTCACGCTTACATCTGACTGTATGCACAGGACTATTAAGGTTATAAATTGGGATCTTTAATGTTAAAGCTATTCTGATTTTTTTTTCTTTAAAGAAAATAAAAGACATTAGAAAACCATCACAGTCATAACTGCTTGACTGCATTTTTTTTTTCCATTTTTATTTTTTGTATTTTTTAATAGGGTGAGGTGGTTCAGAAGGGCCCTGTAGTGTCTCACAGACAGACAGACCACCTGCTAAAGGCTGTTATCCAAGGTGAGCTTCTGATCAAAATGCCCAATAAGGCTGTTTTAATGCAGGCTGCTATGAAGCGGGTAGTTATATTGGAACTGTGGCCTTGAATCCGAGGTTATAGTAGGCACTAGCAGGTTTATGATAGACGGCACAAATCATTGGTATTCCCGCAGAGAAAATAGGGTTTGAGAGCTAAAGGAAATCAAGGAGGGATGCTCAGAGGCAAAGCAGCAGATTGTTGTGAGTGTGATAATGATGTTAAACAAAGCAGTGTATACGGGTTGCTCGGCCTCCCATTCGTATTGTTTTGGCTGCAATTGGTTTAAGAGGATTTGAACATAACCCAGGGTTGCAGAGTTCTTGATGTAGTGGGATTTCCATTTGCTTCAAGTTCAAATTCTCACCGATGACTCACTCACCAATTTTGGAACAATATGAAGACCTGCTAAAATACTCCAACAGAGCCCCCCCCCAACCACCACACACACACACACAGTAAGGGCAAGTCTGTATATAATGCATCCTCTGCTTTTTCTATTATTAACTGCAAAACACGTTCGTGCAGACAAAAAGTAACTTCTGTTCATGCTCCGATCACAAGAGCTTGGTGTGTCCTGCAAAAGCAACATCTAATCTCCTTTTTGGTGAATATCAGTCTTGACCATGTACGGCACAGGACCCATCTTTGTAATGGCAGCAGGGCTACACGATTCTTGACAAAATGTGAATCACGATTTTTCTCCCTTGGAATTGAGATCACGATTCTCTTACACAATTCTCTCTCTCTCTCTTTTTTTTTTCATTCCAATAAAAAACATTGATTGCATTTAAGAAAATAAAAAGGTGTTGTAAAGTTTATCATCACTATATCCTAGATGCATATACAATATTCCAGGCATTGCAGGAATAGCAGGAACAATAAATAGGTTAAAAAATTACGAACTGCACAAATTCTTGAGAAATGTACAAAAAAAGCCAATGCTGCAAATCTGTTAGATGCCAATGTTAGCTGGAGTACATGTTAAGACATCACCACATCTAGTGTTAAACTAAGGAAAAGTAGTAATCTGTACCAGAGAACTACATAATGTTGATGAAGAAATAAAAAAATGATCTAAGGACTCGAGGAAGAATAAATGTAAAAAGAATAATAATCAAAAGAGAAGAACGAGTAATTAAAACAAATACACATTCACAAACCAAAAATCCCAGAACGTTTTCTGATTGAGTATCTAAGTGTTCCAGTGGATCTCGCTGTACCCAATCCTCTTAGGTGTTTCAATTGCCAAAAATATGGACATGGATCGAATGGCTGCAATAATAAACACATCTGTTGTAATTGTGACGAAGAAGGCCATGACGAGGAGAGTTGTGAAAAACCATCCCAATGTCGCAGTTGCTCAACTGCATCAAAACAATGTCCCATGTGGATTAAAGGAAATGCATAAGATCAGATGTTTAAAGAGGGTCAGTTACCCCGAAACAAGAAAAATAGTGGCTGTTGCTCCCATTTTTGCTTTGAACGAAGCTTTTGCTTGAGTGGTCAAAAAAAACTGAGAATTGATTGCCAGACCGATATCACCTGGATGCATAAAGATAAACTCCAAACTATTAACCATAATAATCCTCTCCCAAGGACAAAGAATACAGAAGTCCAGAGCAGATCTCCTTCTAATGACATTCGTTTTGATCAAAGTTCAACAACCAAGAACGAAAAAGCAAATAAAAATAACAGCAAGTCAAGTATTTCTTAATCAAAGGATGATACTTTAAAGACAAGACAAATTAAAGATGCAGAAATGACAAACAGTAAACATCCTAGTAGAAGCCCATCTCCTAAAGGCGTCTAACTGCAACCATTAATCTGATTGCTGTATGCCTTCAGGAGACACGGTACCATCAAAATTTTTGGCCCCAATAACATGTGAGCTTCTGGTGGAACACCCATTTTAATTAGAAATCTTAACAGTAATCTACAGGTAACAGCAGTACGACTGACACTGCAGAAAATCATCACCTTTGGGTTAGTAATCACTCCAATGTAAAAGGAAAGAAGATTAAAGAGTTTATTAATAACCATACCATATGTTTTTTAAATGATTGATCAAATACATATCTACACCAAGTACATGGAACATACTCTGCAATTGACTTAACTATTTGTCAGCCTGAACTTTTTTTTAGATTTATCATGGAAAGTTCATCATGATTAATGTGGAAGTGACCATTTCCTAATTATTCAAAGGAAGAGAAGAAGTAAAAGTAGAGATGGCAAATAAAAAAAAAAGCAAACTGGTATCATTTTCAATCTCTTCAATGCTATGAGAGAGTTGCTGGATTTTCAGAAGATAGCCCAGATTCTATGCAGAACTTAACAGAAATTCTTATATTTGTAGTGAAGAAAACAGTCCCTAAACATCTCTAAATAAAACAAAAACCATCTAAAAGAATCCCATGGTTTGATGATCGATGTAAGGAGGTCATAGAGAAGAAAAAAGCTGAAAGACTTTTCTTTAGACACCCATAAGCAGCAAATCTTTTTTATTCAATACCAAGACAGTTCAACTCTGATAAATATATATAGAACTTTGATTCGATCAAAACTGGATTATGGGAGTATAATTTATGGTTCAGCCAGGAAATCATATATACGCCTTCTGAATACTGTACATCATCAAGGCATACGACTAGGAGCCTACAGAACATCACCAATCCAAAGTCTGTATGTGGAAGCTAATGAACCCTCCATGGAAAACAGATGATTTAGGTTGCCACTACAATATACAATCAAACTGAGAACAAATAAGGAAAATCCAGCTGTTTTTACAAATCAACATTCAATAATCTATGAAGAGAAAACAAACTGTATCCGTCCACTTCGCATATTAAAACATATTTAGAGAACCTGAAAATTATCTTGAACATCTTAGACACATTTTTGCAGAATTGCTCCTTGGTATCTCAAAAAGCCTAAAATCTATCTGGATCTAGGAAAAATCAGAAGTCCAAAACCCATCTGAACGAATATCCCCAGCAATTTCTGGAGCTAAGAGAAAAATTACCACAGCATAACCCCAGTATACACGGATGGATCAAAATCAGGAAATAAAGTGGCAGCCGCTTTTTCAACAAATCTACTGCATCAGGGTTTACGCATCCCAGACCAACGTTTAATTTTTACTGCAGAAGCAAATGCTTGGCTTATGGCTTTGAAATTCATTGAATCCACATCACGAAAGGATTTTCTAATAATAACGAACTTAAAATCATGTCTCCAAGCATTAGAAAATCTAAACAGATCATCCAATAATTATGGAAATGCTAACCAAGTTATCATTTTTAGAAGCCAATAATTTTAATATAGTTTTCTGTTGGGTACCTGGACACTCAGGAATCCCTGGTAATGAGAAAGCAGACAAAACTGCCCAAGAAGCATTATCTAAAAAAACATTCAAATGCTCTATACCCTCTATACCAATTTCAAATGTATACATCAAGAATAAATGCCAATCGGGATGGGACCAATGTCTACAGTAAATGACAAAATACATGAAATAAATCCTGATGTTAAATCAAAACATAAATTTCCTTTTAATAATCGTAACAAGATGCAGAATAGGACACTTAAAAGTCAAAATCTACCACAGTGTTCATCCTGCAGAACCCAAACATATTTTATTTGATTGTAATCTTTTTTAAGACTTAAGACTTTTACTCCTGTGAGGAACTTGTTTTATTTTGTCTTTAAAAAAAAGTTTTTAAACAAGTAAATACAAGTTTAGTTTTAAAGTTTTTAAAACTTGTATTTTAAACATCTTATTTAGGTTTAATTTTGAATAATAAAAACCGACTCTTGCCATGAGTATAGCCATAGAAGCTTGCATGGTATTAAAAAATAGAGGGGGGGAAATCTGTCTTGAATAGCATGCACTATGTAATGCAGCACCAGTTAGTTTTGGGCAACATAGCACATGCAGCCATGACTTTACTCTTCTGATTTGTTCATGTCCTACATTTAGGGAGCTCCAACTCATCTTTGTTTTCCAGCGCTAGCCTTCCCTTCATTTTCGAACTCAAGTGATTAATGCTAGCAATGTAATAAACAATCACCAGGGCAGCAAAAAAACGGTGTAGGTTAACCTCTATTGTGAAATTATCGCTCTCTCAGCAGACACATATGACCAATAAGTGGTTTGAAGTGATGCATTTTGACACGCTTGGATTTTTCTCTGTGTGAAGAAACCAAACCAAGAGGAAAACGTTTAAAAACTCAGGAGATTCGGACCAGAGTAAAGATGTGTGAAAGTTAGTCTTTATTCGTCTAACAACTGGGATTTTCAATAGTACATAATAATAAACATTTGAGTAGAATAAAAGTGTTCTTGCTCACTAGCAATTCAGGATTGATCACTGGTCCTTCACTTACAGCTTAGTTTTCATTTCTGTTTCTCCTCTTTTTTCCCTATACAATCTCAGCCTTTCAAGTGCATGAAGGAGGTAATATAGTGCAACTCTTTTATGCCAGGGTTACTTGAGTACAAATCATGCAGAATCAGCTTCTGTCCTTGAATTGAATTACAAACAAATTGAGAAATTGAGGTCTCAATTTCATCACAATTTTTTATGCAGTCTTAACCCAAGTACTAGGTTCAGGTAAAATGTTCTGTGCATGTTTCGTATCTCCGTCTGTGACTAGAATTTTTTTTTTAATTATAACAGTAAACAATACACACATACGAACACAAAGTACACACAACAGCCTGCAATGCTGTGATAAGCCACACAGATAGGGGAGTCGTGTATTTCAGTGAACTGTTCAAAGCTGAGAGTCCATAGCAATATCGACAAATTAAATGACTACCTGTTTCACTACAGAGTGAAAAACAAGTAAAGAAACAAACAAAGCTAGGGAAAGAAAAGGAGGGGGGATGGGAGGAGAGATATTCGAGTGATTGAATCGAACTTCTTAGATCTTTATTAATTTAATACCTGTAATGTAAAATATGTATGTTTTTACCCATTCTTTCTTTTGAATCTTTTTTTTTTCCCTCAGGAAAAGACGCACAGAGTTCAGACACCACACAACACATGTCAATCAATGTAATTTTTTTCGGTACATTGGCGAAGGATTTTTCCCAGACCGTCTGTCAAGGGGTAAGCCTTCTGGTTTATAACATTAAAACTACCTTTTAAGAAACCTATGGTGTTGTTCATGAGTCTCCTGCTGGAATGATCCCTAAGCTTGACTTGGTTAAATTTAATACCATTAGTAAGGAAAATGGCTCCGTAGGAATAGTATTAGAACATAATACGATTTTGCTTAATACTTTTACCCAACAGTTCCACTCTTCAGATGTATTAAAAAAAAAAATTCACGTTGGTTATAAACGTTGGTTGTAAAATTAATTTTTTATTATATTCATTAGAACTTTGAACAGTACATTGTTCATTAAGGCCTTTGATTAAATCCTGTCGTCAGCATCAAGTCACAAACAAATGGTTTGCTAAAGTAAAATTTGTATGATTATGATGAGAAAAGCATGAGAGTAGCACAATGCAGATTTTGCTGCATTAAAAATAAAATGCAACACAATCATCATAGTTTGAATTGCCTCCCTGCTGCCTGTGTGACAGAAAAATCCTCTCTGAGAGACATGTCTTTAATCTCAGTCTTGCTACTTTGCTCTATGAAATGTTGCTGTTTTTTGCTCTCTGGATCCTGTCCTCCTATCCCCTCAAGCCCTCATAACTGCCTTATCTCTCGTTTTGTTCATTAGTCCAAGAGCTGTTTTTTCATCAGAAGCCCTCCACTGTGGTTTATCCACAGTTATTGTTAGTGTTATGCTAAGCGTGACTCGCTGGCTTCTTGTTTGTGGAGTGGGCTAAGCTCCCAGATAGCCTCTGGAAGGAGCACTTCTTTTGTAATGTGAGCTGATGCTAAAACCCTGTACGTGATTACAGTAGACTCATGGCGGCTTTTATAAAGGAGGCATGCTCTGCTTTGTCATTCCCTTTTTTTTGCATTTACAAAGAAGGATTAAACTTCCAGAAAGGAGGCATCTACTTTAAATGCTTTTGTGTTTAATTTGAGGAAAGAAACACAGTGCTTTGGAATTTTATGGATGCAGACGTTGAATACAGCAATATATAAATGCTCAGGTGTGATTGCTGTGGCTATAACAAAGAAGCTAGTCAACTTGGGCCTTAGCAAAAGGCATTACTGTTGATGTTTAATGTGTAGAGAGATTGATGAATGAAGTATGAACTTTGTCAGACAGATTTACAAATCATCAGTCAAAATTTTAAAACACAACAATTTGATTAAAAATAAAACACACTGATTAGAAAGTGCAATGATTTAAAACTTTTATTCCAGCCAAGCAGGTTACACCCTTACTTGTTTGATCGGATATTTAAAGCACAAGTGTTCTGCCAAGAAACTTAATTGATACAAGTAAATAATTTGTAGCCAATGAAATTTAATAACTTGTTAACTAGTTATATTAATACAGACTGAAGCATACCTGATGAGTATATTATCATGTAGGACATGATTGTACCCTCAACAAAAAGTCAACAGGTCCCTGGTTGACATTTTGACTATGAGATGGTTAAAGATCTTTAAGATCTTGAAGATTAAAGAGCTTAAAGATCCAGCATCTTAATTTTCTTTATCCATGTTTATCTGTGAAGTACCAGCAAACATTTGTGCTGCACTACTTTTCATGTGAGTTCCTAAAAAAGTTTGTTATTGATGCATGCTCTCGAATTAAATACATTTAGTAAGAATCAACCGGACTCTCTGGTCTCTCTCTCCAGTCTCAGCCAATGTGTGTAGTGCAGAAGGTGTTAAAATTCAGAAATAATAATGTGAGCTATAATTACAACATTGTGGTGCATCAGACCAACATGAGGCATGTTACATGTAATGTGCTGCTGAAATCAAAACTGGTGTTTCAGATGTTTTTGTCCCTGTCCCTTATTGTTTTGGTCCTGGATACAGTAGTATATCTGGGAAGTTTGTCACTTCCTCAGATTAGATAACACAATTCTTTCTTTATACATCAACATTTCTCCATCAGCGAGATAAAAGTTAATAAAAGTTAATATTTGTTGTTCTTTATATTCAGCTAGCTGGCTAACCAACTGCCATGTTTAATCAAATATTGTTGCGTAAGTTGCTCACAGTTCAGCATGTCACGTCTCACTCTGACTTCACGTTTTAGAAGGAAATACATCAACATACAGAATCAAGTCCCTGCTAAAATCAATATTGTGAGGACTTAAACATTTCTGTGTACAGATGTAAAACTTTCGTTTGTAATTAAACAGGTACAGGTTTGAATAAATCACTTTTGGTTTTCCAACAACAGTAAGAAATTTTTCTGAAATGAAATCCTGCAGCCTCCTCACTTTATTATATCCTGCAGCCTCCTCACTTTATTATAAATACAATTTAAAGACCACAAAAATGTTTAAGTCCTCACAATATTGATTTTAGCAGGGACTCGATTCTGTATGTTAATGTATTTCCTTCTGCTTTAGTAGCTTTAAGCAGGCCCACAAATCCAGGCATCACTGGATTCCCTGAGCTCATCAACCTCCCCATCCCGAAGATAAGTTAACTAGCATTGTGCTGTTTTTGATTATCTTTTGCCTGTCCCAATGCATATTGCTCCAGGACATTGTCTTATTGTCTGGCTTCAGCATCAGCAAGTCACCCACTGAACAGACTGACAGATTGCATCCATGCCTTTTGGAGATGAGTAGCACTGATGCCCATGTGTATGTAAGTTTCTAATGTTAACAATGGCAGGCATTTTTGTTTGAAATCCACAATTTTTGAGTCCCTTGGCTTTTTTTAAAAACACAAATAAGAAATAACAGTGCCTTTGTGGTTTGTAGTATTTGCATTTGATTGATTTCATGTGGTGTATTCACAGGTGTGCTCATCTAATGTCTTTGTCTCCAGTGGACCTGCTGTTGTCAGCTCAGAGGTATTGTGCTTGCTTGCGTATGTGCCTAAGTGCACTAGATAGACTGATTGTACATTTTAAGGATTACATCTGGCTAATACAATTGCAAATGTGCCTTTTTTTTTTTTAACATTTCTTGGCAAAGAACAAGCTGGCTGCATAAAGAGCAACTAGTCTGAGAAGACAGACGCTTTCCCGTGTGTGCCATTATTTCTTTTATATAAACCAGATTGCAGTTTCTTAATAGGCAGATGACTAATCCCATTTGCATCCTTTCCAAGCATTTTTGTGTGCTTTCTGTGTTCCTGATGGAGCATTTTATATAAAATCCATAATTGTGAATGATGTCTTATTGATATAGAAGTTTAGAATATTTTGCCTCTAATTCTTTATGCATTTTGTAGTAACAGAGGTAAAGTTACTTTTTATCTGAACCTTTATTGTACTAGATAAAATATATTAACGCTATTGTCTACAGAATTCAATTTTGGAGCATTGTTATTTGTGTTTATACAGTACATGGTTATATAAGGCTACACTTATTATTACAAGCAGATCTTGCTCAAAGTCCATAAATATTGATTGCAAAATGTTTGTTTAAATGATGACTGTGATCACCAGCTATAGCTGGGAGCATTGCAACCGGTTACAAGTTTGCTGCTGTTCTTAAGAAAACTCAGCAATGCTTGCCGTACCAGTCAGTCAATTGACTTTTATACATTGGAGGACCTGAAACCAGTCTCAAAATAGTCTGCATGTCTGTCCAGCCATAGTACGTCATCGGTTTCTTCCAGCGTTTTTTTTTTTTTTTTTTAAATTCATTCAGCGTTTTTGAGGTGGGTGTGGCTGTATAGTTTACTGTTTATTCAGAGTATGTGGAAGACAAACGATATATATAAGATGCCCGAATCCTCATGAAACGCACACTGCTTAATGCAAAAAAAATTGGTCGTACACCATGAAAACTGAACCTTGCGCCATAGATAAAATCAAAATATTGAGCAGAGGGGAAGTTATGAGCAGTTATGTGCATGCGTCAAACTGTGGGTGCGTCTAAAATCGAAGGCTGGACAGAATTTTATGAAAGTTTTGCAATACTTGGATTTCTGCCTGAAGTTTAACCTGCACCATAAGTGAAATCAAAATGTTAGCTAAAAGTGATGTTATGAACAGTTATGTGCCAGATTTAATAATCTATTTAAAAATAAGCTACTTACTCATTGTAAACAAACACCTACACCAATAGATACTAATTAGACCATCCAAGCTGAATATTTTTACTGAGATTGCTTAATTTTTTTCCACTGCTGAAATAGCAGCACTGAAGTGATATAAGTGAATTTTAACACACTGGAGTAGTTTTAAGACAAAATGTAATCTTTATCTGATCTACTTTTTCAATTTCTTATCTGTGATTTACTCTTCGATTACCGGTCGAACGGGTAATGTATTTGGCTGACTATGAAACGAGGAATAAGACACTCAACCTTAGAAACTGATATTTTTTTTGTATTAATAAGTTAAGAGAGAGTTCTGCCATACAGAAAGACAGGCAGACATGTAAGTGGGCTTCAGTCTGAAATAATAATTTTACTGATTAAAGCTGATCAGCTTATTTTTACTTTATTCTTATTAACTATTTCTACAAGCTCTTTACCATCAACAACGGGTGCTGATGCTAGTAGTAGTAATCATTTTGTGTTCATGCGAATGCCCCCAGCAAACAGTTAATTTATTTACAGATTAGAAAGCGCAGCCAGCAATTGCTGAGCATATGTGGGAACATCAGCATGACGGTTGGGGAAACTGTCCCAGCTGGGCCCTTATAAATCATCTGACATTATGCCAGCAATGAGCCAATCTGTCAAATCTTTGACTTTGGTCACTGCATACATGTTTTCATAGTTTTGGTGTATTTACAATTATTTCCACATATGGAAAATAGTAAAAAATTATGAAAAGCTATATTTGTCTTCCAACTTTTCACAAGTACTGTTTGTAAAAGTTTTTAACACCCTGCTGCCACCAGATTACATTCAGGAGAAACTGACAGTCTGCTCCTGTACTTGTGTTTATTATTCCTTACATCACTCTTTCTCTATATTCAGTCCAGGTACACATATGTCCCTTTAAATGAACTGAAACCCAGCAGAATAGTGAATGTGTATGGGGTGGTGACCTTCTTCAAACAGCCTTTTCCAACCAAAGGCACAGGTAAGTCCCCAAAATGCAGTAATTTTGTGTTTGTTCTGAACATGAACATGTTATATACAGTAAGCCGTTTGTTCTGATGGTCATTGTTGACTTAATTTTACTCCCTTTTACTCAGTGTTGTTAAATGCTGGGGTTGATTATTTGGCTTAATTGTTTTGCTTTATGCTTTATGGAATGTTAATTTTACCTAAAGTATTAAATATTACCAGTAAAGGGAATTGAAATGTGTATAGCGTTGCCATCATTGGAATCATTTGTATTCATACGTTCCCATTTAAAATGTCACTGACAGTTCATATGAACATATTTTATAGAACAGTAATCAAAATTTTCTGAGGAGTCAGATTTAAGATTTTATCATTGCTGTGGTGTCCTACATTTTTTTTAAATCTAGATTCTGAAGGACAGAGAAATTTAGGCATGAAACATATTTAGTTGGTTCTGACTAGTGATGCACTGATTTATCGTAATCGGCTGATATTTGCCTGGTTAACTGGCATCGGCTTGATTGACAGATGAGGTGGCACTTGCCTACGCCAGTGGATGTTCAAAGATGATCACTTCCAGCACCAGTATTTGGTAAAGATCCAAAAATTGGTGCTAGAATAAGACTCATAACAGAGAAGACGCACAAACATGTAGGAAAATGTCGGTTGTGTGGGAGTATTTCGCTCCCTTTTAGAAAGATCAATGATGTGCAGTTTGTAACTCATGTTTCAGTTACGTTTCAACTGGAGGTGGTACTACAAGAAAGATTTTTTTTTTTCTCTAATCACTTTTACATTTTATTAGCTTTAATTTATGTTTCAAGTAAAGTTTTGTGGACTATGTGAGTACTGAAAATTCCTCTTATTGGGTAGGTAGCAATATAGGAGACTAAATGGCTTTTAAAACAATTGTTTTTTATAAAGGATCCATTTTCTGAAAAAAAAAATGTTGTTTTATAAATTTTAAATTTGTGTTAATTTCTGCTCACACATGGTATGAAAGAGTTTTAAGACTTTAAAACAGTTTAGTATTTTTGTCCTTAATAAAAATTTCTTTGTTTTCCTGGCACAAAGGAGGTAATAATTATCAAAGAAAACTAAAAAATATCTGCATCGCCTATTGGACAAATTATTATCTTAAACGTCAATATCAGCCCAGAATTTTATATCGGCATCTATAGTTCTGACACTTATTTGTCCGATAAAATATGATTGAATTGTTTGCAGGCTAATAGCATTCCTCAAATGTTTTCATCTTCTATCAACAATGTTAATCCGTCATTATTTTCGAATAATCATTTAATGTGCTTTTATTACCGTGTTGTTGAACATTTTAATGTGTGAATTAATATTATATAACAGCATGGCTCAGCTATTAGTTCTGCTTGTAACATTAGTAGTAGATTTATATTAATGCACCCGTTCTAATACCTTATTATTTCTATAGTAACAGATTATAAACCGTGACTGAAATGGTAGAAAATCCACATGATCTAACCTCAAGAAAATTTTATTTTAAAAAAAGGTTGAATAAAACCATATGATGATTGATGATCTGGTGAAGGTTTTTGTTAGGAGCTTTTTATGTAACATATTGAAGTCTCAGGTGGCCATGCTTTGGAAAGGTCATGGTGTATTGTGAAGTTTCGCATGCTTGCAGGACAGAGGAATTCATGCTTTCCAGTTTTCCAGTAAAATAACTTTTATTTATTTATTTTGTATTTGATTGATTGTTATCGTTCAATTGAGCACCTTGGTGAGAGAATGGCTATTTATTTTTGTATTTAGCCCGTTAAAAATACATGCCATGTTGTTCAATATTAAATAAAAATTGTATTAATTGGCAAATCTGTGTTAAATTAAAAATGTTGTAGTTCGAAACCTGCTGCATCATGTTGTATATTGGCTGGTTTATTAAGTTAGCATGCTTTATTTCATGTCCTGTTCAAAACAGGACTTAGGCAATAGGATGATGGCTTTGAAATTTTGAATGTTGCACACTCCTGACATTATATATAGAAGTCAGGATGTTAGATTAGATGGGATATCTGTCAGCTGAAGTGCTTGAAATTCATCAGGCGTCAATCATTCTCAGCTTTGACTAGTTATAAGCATTCCATGATCAAAGTAAGTTCACTTAAATAACCCTGGAATAAACAGTCCTTTTTCATAAACTTCTTGGTTTAATTCCGACCTTTTTCTCTTCTTGCCCATCTGTCCTTTCTTTATACATCCCTCAGTTTGGGACACTAGAATGAACTCGTTCTAATCCGTAGGACGTGGTGTAGGTTACAGCAAGCGATTCGAAACAGTAGAACGGTTCCTCTGCTTGATCATGGAAAGAAATGCATATAATTTCTCACTTTCCCATTGTAGACATCTCTGTCTTCAAGCTGCAATTATACGTGCCTCGACACATTCAGATAATTGATCCTTCTAGGGGATGTGTTGTGCTGGTATCTTGTAAAGTCCTGAAAATCAATCTTCATTTCAGTCAAAGACTTCTGTCGATGGATCATTGAGATGAGCAGAGAAAGTCCAGGCTCCTGTCCAATTTAATCAGCACAGAGGATTGGGCATTGTGCACATGTATTCTGTTTAAAGAGGCAAACACTTCATTCTAAATCAATGTGAAATGTAAGAGGTCATAGCAGAAATAACAAGCAGCGCTTTATTTTGGAACAATAAACCTGCATTAATGCTTCTTACTAATGTCCACTGCAGATATGTTTATTTTTGCTACAGCAAAATTCAGGTTCTTTCCCCTCTATCTAATGCTTTTCACTAATTCAAAGAGCGTAAAGGACGTAGAAAAAATAAATATAAATGCTTTGTCGGTATTTCAACAAGTTTTGCTGTGTTTAAAACAAACAACAGTTTGGAATTGCATAATGAATTAGCCTTCTGAATTGCAAAGACTCCATCTGGCAGCATTTGTGCAGTAATGAAACTGACGCTTAGGTACTCAGTCATTCCTTGAAATATTTAGTGAAATTAATTTAACCTGCATATAATATTACATTCCTTACTGATAATAAGGTTATAAGACTGTTGGTTATTAGTTTTTCTTTTATAAATCATCCTTACTTGTACTTATCTGTGATTAGAATTGTTTTCTTTTGCCTAACATTTTTATTATCTGAAGGTGCGGTTTAAAAAAAAAAGACACATAAGCCAAAAAGCGAAAGACGCAAAAAAGCCAACAACAGAAAATTGTTTCAGAAAATCTGAAATCTATTAAAACTTGTGCACCAATGTACAGTATTGTTTTTCTTTCCTTTTTTAAGCTGTATGTTGTACAATCTTTGTTCTCTAGAAAAAGACCAATTTAAAAATTGCATTACAAGCCCATTATTGCCCTGACATTCAGGTGCAGTAAGTGGTGAGTGTACAGTGCCATGAAAAGTATTTGCCCCTTCCTGATATTTTTGCGTTGCCTATTTGTCACAAGCGCACAACGACGACTTATCCAGGAGCTCATAAACTCCAGGCCTCACTTGGCTCAGTTAAGGCCCGTATTTATGATTCAACAATAAGATGATGATTCTATTTGCTTGATGATCTGAATCATTTAAATGTGACAGATATACAAAAAATAAAACACCTTTTCATAGGGCTGTTGGACTTCAAGAATGCCATGACCCAAGGTTTTCTAGTAGAAAATTT
>JAOVVA010000010.1:12938348-12952346 GCA_028565275.1 Leiocassis micropogon
CAAAAAATAAAACACCTTTTCATAGGGCTGTTGGACTTCAAGAATGCCATGACCCAAGGTTTTCTAGTAGAAAATTTGCTCTAAGTATCATGCTGCATCCATCTGCAGCCTCGCTTTCTTCCTATAGTGCATTGTGGTGCCATCACTTGCCCTTATTTATTTATTTTTTCTTAAGAGATTTTAGCAAAAAACTGCTACCAGTTTTTTTCATCATGGAAAGAATTCTGCAATCATCTACTGTGGCTTTCAGGTTGTTTTTTTTGTTGTTGTTGAGCTCGCCATTGCATTCCTTCTTTTTGAAGATGTGCAAAATTGTTGATTTGAACATTCCTAAAGTTTTTGTTTCTTCATTATGGTTTTTTTTCTTTTTAATGTACAGCCTCCTTTAATTACATTGCCACATGTTTGGACTGCATATTGAAAGTTCTCAGGAGCAGCTACTGAATCTAAATTCAAGACCAGACCCTTTTATCTTTTTAATTTGTCAAGAAATAACTACAGTACTTCTAAACAGCTTCTCAGACGCATGTCCAATTACTCCAATTACAAGGATGTCAAAATGTTTGTAACTCATAAACAGTTTATTTTGATTGCCATCCATTTGGTGCAATCGCTGTCCAAATACTTATGGACCCTGCTCTATATCCCACCTGAATTATCAAAATTATTCATGCTCCATATTATTGGTTTTAATGTTATGGCTGGTCTCCCTCCCCTTCTTTCTTTCTCACTTCCTCTGTGTGTGGGTGTGTGTGTGGGTGTGAGAAATGTAGTGGGTTAAGAGGAGTTTTACTGATAACAGCTCAGAGGTAAATGCTTGTTCAATATCTAGTGAACACTTGTGTTGGTGCTTTTCCTTTGTCCATTTAATTTAACTATCAACGCTGATTTATAAGGCAACATTGACAGTTCCCTGCACCTAAGCCACCCTGATCACCATGGACACATTGATTTTCCATAGATTACTGCTCCACACTGAAGATCACAGACCAGTCAAATGCTAAAGTGAGCTGCACCATTTTCAGCGAAAGGCTTGAAGATCACCCTAAAATCTTTCGAATTGGCGACATCATTCGTCTTCACAGAGTGAAGGTGAGGAGATTAGACAACTGTATTTGCCATCTTTGATAGACTTTTTCATTCACATTAGCTAGGCACGATTTAAACTGTTGGAAGTGCTTCTTTGATTACATCCACTTAGGTTGTAATTACTTTATGAGTGCTGAGCTAAGTAATGGGCTGTAATCTCAACGATTATGGTTGATTAAGGTCTATTTAAGCAATATGTGAATCATTTAAATATTCAGAGTTACTAAGAATGTGTTGTAATGTATGCACACAGGCTCAAATGTTCAGTGGATCGATGACTCTACTGACCACTTTAGGATGGTCTGCCATTACGTTTGATGGGATGATTGACAGCGCTATTGAGCCCCGAACATCAAGTAGGACTTTCCACTTTGGCGAAGCCGATAAGCAAGCAGTGGAGGCGCTGCGTCAGTGGTCAGCAAGACAACTTCTGGCCAGTGAGCCCACAGTCCCGCTGTCCTCTGTACAGCCGAGGATGTTTTTTAATCTGACTTGCCAGCTGGTAGCCAAAGCCAGAATGGACACCAGATGCATGCTGCTTAAGGTGTGGTACAAAAGACTATTTATTACATTTTATGCAGTTGCTGAATTCTCATTATTTAGAAGTTAAATGGAAAATGTCCTCTCAGCTCTAATTTCCTAGGATGTTACTAAATTCTTTTCAAACAAATCTGATTGTGTTATAATAGCTTTGCTGATAAAATGGCATAATTTGTATGTAGCTGTTTGAAAGAGAAGGTGTCTGCATTATAATTTTTACATTTTAATCAGGAGGAAATTCAGTGTCTGTGATCCAAACATGAACATACCACAATGTTGTGTTTAAGATTAAAACTTAATAATAAGTTAAAAAATTTAATAAATGAAGGATTATTGCTTACTGCATCTGCCGCACATCAAGACAGAAACATAGTAAGAGTGAATGAGAAAAAGAGTATGGGAATGTTAACACAGTAATATCAGAACTACTGTATGACATGTTCAAACAATGTAATAAAACTTTACACACAAATTATTGTGCGTACACTTTCTGCCCACTTTATTCGGAATACCTCTACACTTGCACATTCATGCAGTTATCTAATCTTCAAATCATGTGGCAGCAGTGCAGTGTGAAAAGTCATACTGATACAGGTCGAGCTTCAGGGTCTGTTCATATCAAACATCGAAATAGAGAAACTGAGATCTCTGTGTGAAGGCAGATGAAGCGATAGACATCTGGAATGACTGACAGTTGCACAGATGCTTTGAACTCTCCAATATTACCTGACTCTCTCCGGAAGCGCTTTTCCCTTTTCCCTATTTTCTCATTAGTTATGTTTTGGTTAGTGCTCCTGGGGCTCGAAAGATGGCTTGACACAGCACTCTCTCTTTCTGTGAAGATAAATGGATAATGTGAAATACAAAAAAGTGCATGTTGATAATCCAGCTCCAACAGTACAGTAGGTTCATTTTTTTTGTTGTTGCTGCTCAGGTCTGGGATGGGACTAAATGTACGCACCCTCTACTCAATATAATCGTGGCACCAGACACCTTAGAAGGAGAGTCCACTCCTTCTCAAGACAGTCACAACATGATTGCCAATGTTCTGGTCTACGATAACCATTTGGAAGGAGCCAATAAGTTGAAGGTGAGAGAGATTATTATTTTTTTTTTTTTTCAGATTAAATGTAGCACTTCATCATAATAAATTTTTTATCAACTTGCTGTAAACTGTCACTATGAAACTGTGAAAGAAAAATAGCTTTTATATAGGAAAGCTGTATAATGCATGTATAAAAAGTTGTTACCAGAGCCTAGGGTTGTGATAACTAATCCTATAACTCGGTCTCAGCTTATCAAATATTAATGGTATGATCACAGCTTTAGAGTGCTGCCATGAATATTGTTGCATCGGCTAAGAGAAATGTACCTGTACATCTATAAAAAGAAAATTGTATGTGATGAGTGTAGATGTCTCCATCAAAGCACACATTTAAACCAGTGTCAATTGGTGCACCTGAGAAGTGTTTGCTATATTGTCAGGAGATTATGAGTCACCTGTCACTGGGAGTGCAGGAGAGTATAATTGGCCTTGCGCTCTGTGTGAAAAGAATTCCATTAGGGTTGGATTCATGTGCTTGTAACAAAATATATGCAAGATGCCTGCTGCCGGTATTCTGTGTTTTTGTGGAGAGGAAAGGTGTAGCACAATATAACACAATGTCCATAACAGCCTGAACAAACTGTTTTAAACTAGAAGCAAATTATCTAATTCTATACAATCCATTAACACTATCCAATTTTCTAATTATGTTGTGTAATGTGTAGCTTTCAAACCTAACAAAATGACACTTTCTTTTGAATCTTTAGTTAGGGACTTTAACATGCAATAGATCACAATTAGTTTTACAGTATGTGATATACAGATAACTGCACGGTGGCTTAGTGGTTAGCTCCGTGACTTCCAGGGTCAAGGGTTTGATTCCCACCTTGTCTCTGTGTGCATGGAGTTTGCATTTTCTCCTAGAGTAGGTGGGTTCTTCCATGTACTCTGGTTTCCACAGTCCAAAGATTGGGCAAAATGGACTTCGCAAGTTGCCTGTAGTGTGTGAATGACTGTGTAAGTGTGTGTACTTGTGTGCACTGCCATAGATTGGCACACAGTCCAGGCCAGTGCCCTCCGCTTTGTGCCCGATGTTCCTTGGGAAATGCTCCAGGCTTCCTGCGACCCTGCACAGAATAAGCTGTATAGAAGATGAATGATGTACAGCTCATGAGGACAACCTTTGCAATGTTTTATAGCGAAACTGAGCCCTTCTATGTTACGACTTCCATGCAGCCGATTGTTTATATTAAGGCCTTTCACAGGTTAATATGGATATCATCTCGATGGACTTCCCATCTAGTGGATATGACTTTTTATGCTCCAGATGTACACGGGGGATGCAGGCACATATGAACAATGCTGCTCACATACCGGCTGCTGTGGATTTTGTAAATTAAGTCCTTGCTTGAAGTCATTGATTGCTATCTGTTACCTAAAGTAAGAGAAAACTAACTGGTAGGAATTTCAGAAATGGGTAAGAATATAAAAAGTACTATTGCTTAGTGCAATATCAACCCATCTTGTATCTTGTCTAGTTGTTTTATTAAGTGTAGATATAAAATAATTTTTATCACCTGCTAGTTTAACTGCTGAGTTTACAGTTCCATCTCACATAATATAAATTTCTCAATATCTACTGTTAACTCCTGATAAATTCACCTCTGTGAACCTTGATACCCGTCTAGAAAAGAAAATGTCTCACTGATGTTAAGTCCAGGAGTGAGGTTTTTTTTTTCAAAAGAGCTTTAGGAGACTTGATTTCCTTGCATTTCCAGGTCTCACTGTTTACAGTGGCCAGCAAACTTTCTAAGACAGTTTGTTTGATGAATTGTTTGCACATCCATTTATTTATTTTTTTTTATCACAAGTTATTTAAATGCACTTTTTTTGTCTCATCCACCTATTGTAAAGGCTGAGTTGGTTCTCTTGTATGGAATGTGCAGGGCTGTCAGGTTTTGGCTCTAGAAGATGGATTATGTTTTTCCAATGTTGTCACCTTTAGGATATGTGTGGTGCATCTTTGCCGTTTCTGTAATCAGTGAGGTACGACAGTCCCGCTTCTTCTTTAGTTGAATTGTAAGGATTTTTTTTTCCAGTTGTCTTGAATTGAAGACTTGTTTTCATTCATAATTGAAGCAACCACTGTTCAAAGAATTTTGCCTAATGCTTTTGTATGACAGTTTTCTCCCAACAACTTTGTGTTTGTATGGGTCTCCTCCAAAATTATTGGAAAGGCACAACTAAATTTTTGTTTGTTAGTTTTTCTTATATGACAGAAAAGCATATCACATGATATATGTGATTTTAGCCTTTATTTAATTACATTTGGATGTGTTTTATTGGCACCTTTGTTTTGAACTGACCAAACTAATCACCAACTGATCATAACTGCCTCAACCTAGTGACCCACTGACATAACCAGATTGTTGCATTTTTCTTTTGTAATGCTTTTCCAGGTTTGTTAAACCGCTTATTTCAGTTGTTGTTTGTTTTGGGGGGTTTCTCCCCTCTGTCTCCTATTCCAGGTGAAATACTTCTCCATTTGATTTGGTGAATGACTTGGAAAGTCTAAATCATTGTCTTGCTAATGGCTAAAGTTCCTCCCAAATACACAGAATGCATTTATCTGTAATTGGGGAGAATGTTTCTGTAGACTTCCAAATTCACACTGTGTTTTTCCATTACTTTGGTAGAAGTTATTCTTTTGTACCTCATCTCTTTTCTGTTTGTGCCTCTGCGAATTATCTGGTATTACTTTTTTTTCGCCAATGAGTGGGTTGCATCTTGTCATATGGCCTCATATTCCCTCTCAAAGTCTTCAGGGAACAGTAGATGGTGATACCTTCACCCCTACCTGTAGAGATGTTGGTAGTTTTGGGGTTTGTCTTTATGGGTTTCTTAATGCTTCTGTAATTACCTGCTGCTGTTTTCCTTGGCTGACAAGTACATCATCTGGTTGTTTTATTAAATCAGGGTTTTCTTTTTCTTTTTCAGGTTGTGGTATTTGACTATTTGATTTTTCCTCTTTTCTCATTTTTAAAGGATTGTCATTTCCTCCCATAGACAGCTCTCTGTTCTGTATGCTGGTCTATAATTTTTAACAAAAAATTGCGATTTCTCAGATGAAACCCAAGGCTCAGACTAAGAGTAGACATTATTGGCAACAAAAGTACCTGCCAGTAAAGTATTCCAATATGTTTGGTGACATATACACATAAACCGGTGGGCTCGAACTGAAGGTGCCGAGTTGTTCCGAGTTGTCTATGACTTGATGTAAATATCAAGAAGTAAAAGCTGAAATTCTGCTTTGACATCTCATATTTTATTTTATTTTTATCCGAAATCAAAATATCTTCATATTACACTTTACCTAATTTAAATGTTTCCTTGACTTCTAATCACTTTGATACTTGGAGTGTTGATCTGTTTTGAAAGTATTTGACTTCATGTACACAGTGAAAGCACAGGCTTTCTCTTTAGTGAAGGTCTTCTATAAAGAATAAAGACTCAAGCTACTGACAGCTTTTCTACTTTAACTCTCTTTGTATTAATATTTCAGAGAGAGCTTGGCTTTTTGTGGTTTCTTGGGCCTTGCAACAGTATTATTTTGGCCTTGGCTTTAAATATAGCACTTTAGATGTATAGGTCTGGCTCTGCCTTTATATCTTTTACTTTGTTCATCCTACATTATTGTAAGGGGATAGTAGGATTTTGTGCACAGAGTGTAAAACAAAGGTTGTAAGGTTATCTCCAAAGAGACTGTGTAGACTATAATTTGTGTCTGACCTTGTTGTTTGTAAGTGTGCCATTGCCATATGGGATGGTACACTATCTGGGAAAATGGGATTTCTGTATTAAGGTTCTATCTTGGTGAAAAGAAATGTTGAAATATCGGACATCAAAGTTTTTGATCTCAGTTGGCAAAACTCTAAGAGAGCAGAATAATTTATAGTTCAATGGGGCTTATGCTTTCATAGTTGTTTAATTGTACATTTTTCAATTGTGTGCCATTTAAATGTGAAGTTTTAACGATGTTTCAAATGCACATGTAACTTCATCTTACTGTGATATTGTTTATACCACTATTAATTCTCAAAACTTATTAGTCAGAAAAAAATAATTCTTTAACAGCAGCTACTGTATCAAGAGTGACTGCTCTAATTCCAGTGACATAATTGTATTAATGCACTGATTATAATACAGTATTGTTTCTATAGTAACAACTAATTCACAGCTCATGTGAAGCTCCTTGAGGCGGACTCACCTTATAATCTAGGCTTTATGATGAATTTATTTTTACTATAGATTCTTCGGTAAATAAGCGGTGTGCTGCTGTATCGGTGTTAATTGTACTTTTTAACCAGTTTTTTTTTTTTTTCCACCAGCAGTTTGTGACTAACAGTTAGGAGTGACAGGGGTGATGGAAGTTTTACATTTTTGCTGGAACTATGTAGCCAAAAGATGAGGAAAATAAACCATGGAGATGTTGGGCAGTCTTGAGAAGCATAATATTTGATTTATATTTCCACGTACATAATTTTTCAACATAATTTCTTTGCTTTTGAATACACTTTGTCCAGCTGTCAATAAGCTTTTGTATTCCCTCATTAAAAAAATGTTTTAGGCTGAGCTGCGAGCCATGAATGTACCGCTGTCTTCTCTTTTTTATCAGAAGCAAATCTATGTGCTTGTAGGGCTGCTTTTAGGGGACCAAACAAAAGTTTGATGGAAAAAGATCATGGCTATAGACAGGATGCTTTAACTCTGTTGACAGTGTGGGCAGACGTATGTGGATGTGCATCGTCATGCAAGATCACAACACCATTCGATAGCGATCACCTTTGTTTAATCTGAAGTTTAGGCTCCACATCTTCAATAATCTTACTGCAATGAGCACTGTTGATTGTTGAACCTTTTTCCTGGTAATGTTGCACTACTGGCCCTTGAGAATCTAAGAAAACTGAAAGTAGCAATTTTCCAGCTGATGGGGAAACTTCCTTGAGTAGTATCGGTGAGTATCGGTCCAGATTTTGTTTGTAGATAACCAAGGGCTACATCTTTAGACCATGTTCACTTCTGCACAGCAGTGATTGGGGAGACAGCAGTGTTGAACGTAAAAGTGTTGATAAGAATGCTCAACTAACAGTATTAATATCTGGAGTCTGGATCATTTTTTGATTCCCCCTCATAGAAAGCTAGTGTGCTATGAAGGGTGTTCAAATAGTGCTCAGGAGTTAGAGAGGGATTCAGGATTCTGCCCAAGTTAGGAGCTAGTTAGCTTTGTAGATCACATTAGCTGTAAAAAGAACAACACTGACAGTTCTTAGACAATTTGGAATGACCTAGAAGCAGTTACTGTGGAGACATAAAGTTGTTTAAGATGAGCTAACATTGTCAGATGTTGTTTCTTGCTGTAAGTGTTCCTTGACTTTTTTCCGAATGTGGCTTTTGGCAGGCAGCTGCTCTCCCCTCTTTCCAGTACTGTGGACCATACTGACCTACTTTAACCCCTGAGATTACAATTTGTGTAATTAGTTATTAGAACACCTGTGACACGGAGGGATACACACAGTTAAGCGTCCCAGTGCTGTTACTATCTATTATCACAACTTTTACTGTTGTATAATCATTTTTATGAAGACTTCTGATGGATAGAGCTGTGAATCATAGGTAGACGTTCGATTCAATTTGATTTTTGGACATTTGTGTTTTTCAATTTGATTCAGTAGCACTAATATTTATTGTTTGACACGTCTCAAACAGCTATATCTTATTGTACATATTTTAAAGTAATATATACTCCTAAGTGATTAATAAAATAGTGAAATGCAGTGTCATTTTTGTTAATTGTTTAAATCTCATGTCTCATACAAAGTATCAGTAAACTGTGTAGTGTTTCGTTCCTTATATAGCGTTTAGGTTTTACATTTACAAAAACAACATACCATCCCTAAAGATTTTGATTAATAGTTAATCAAGCAAAATCTTGATTCCCCCCCCCAAATGTATAAAGCAGATGGCAATTCAGATTTGCACTGCTGTAAGTTTGTAAGATTTTTATGTGAATGTTTACTTTTGCAAAATGAACAAGTCCTTCATATTAAAAATGTCTTAAACTTTTTGGGTACATTATTTCTGATTAATGAGTCCAGTATTTCTCATGGCTGGATACACTTGTAGTTAGACCATGTTAATGTTAGACCATTGGTGAATGGAAAATATTTATTACTTCATAAAATTATAGTGTTTGTTAATAGAGGCATCCTCTCTAAATGAAAAGACTACAGGTTTTTAATAGGGTTCAGATTCAGAGACTAAAAGGACCATTAAACATTTATTTGTGTACAAAAAAATGAAAAAAAAAAAATGCCTTTCAATGAATGTCTGTTGATGATTTTTAAATTTTTTTAGACAGTTTATTCACAAAATAATATCATTATCTTATTACTGTTATCAGTATATGTGCTCCTGTCATCAGTAGTATTGTGTGAAATTGCTGGAGCTTTAGACTGGGCAAGAGTGAATTATAGAGTGAATAAAGCAGACCATTAGGATTATGCAGAGAGAGAGAGAGTTTTATGCTGGTTAAGAGAGGGCCAAATCAATATAGTAACAGCAAGAGGTCTTGACTGTAAGGGTCTTACGCACACTGCGTGTGATACAGAGCACAGTCACAAAGCCATGTCACACAGAGTTGCTAATAGCCAGCTAAACAGCAGCTCCAATTACGCATGAATGAGCCTAATAACTCTCACTTTTCACATCAATGAGTGACTGTATTCAGCTAGTGAATTAATAATACTGTATTTCAGGGGTTTCTATTCAGAGAATAAAGCACCAAAAATTTCTGAATATTAAAAAAACTACCCTATGCTCTTATATCAGTTTTCCTTTTGCATTTTCATCATGTGTCCCAGTTTCCAATGTTTCATCTGTAAAGGAATGCTTGGTGAAACATCATGAAAGTAATCTATGTACGGAGCCTTTTGACTAATAAAAAAAACCTCAGTGTTTAAGTATGATACATAATGCAGTTGACAGGTTTAAAAAGAAGTGGTTAAGGTCTTATTTTATCATAATACTGTGGTATACAGAATTGTAGTGTTTGACATGTAATTTTAACGTTTTTTAACATCCAGGTCATTTTTTTTTTTGTCATGTGGTGTAGAATTAAAATGTTAGAAGAGGGTTAAATGCTAGATTTCCATCTTAAAGCAGCCATGCCATTTAACATTAATAAGAGATGCAAGAATAAGGGTAGATTTGGCGACAAATTATTTAAACACTGAACTAGAATTGTCTTCCATAGCCAATGTGTTAGCTTCTAGGCTTGATAATCCCTACTTGGATAAATCGGGCTTTATCCAAGTAGGGAGGGAAGCAGAAATGGATACCTTTAAGTAGAGCCGGTTAATGTTAGCAAAATAACAATTAAAAATATGCTTTTGATAATTAGATGGAGCTCAGCTCTTTTAGAGGAGAAAAGGAGCTTGTACAAGTTTTTGGCATTTTGCTAAGGTACAGTTGAGAATTAGAAGGTTTATTCTGAAGTTCCACGTTTGTCATCTATGTGTTTAAGACATGCACAGACAGATGTAGCGCTATAACTATACAGTGTGTAGATGAAAAAACAGATTTTTGAGATGAATGACAGTGACGCATTTGTTTTTAACTGAATGCTAAATGTAAAGCAAGCACTTTTTTTCCTAGTTAGAGGAAAAGATTTTAATAACGCACAAAATCTAAATCAATTAGTTATTTTCCATCTATGTTTGGTTGAAAATTTATTGTCGTTCTATTTCATGTGTTCCATTTGACTAAGATACAGTTGTTAAAAGAATTACACCAGCAGATATGCAGGTGGCGTTTTTCAGTGGTTGGAGCTGGCTCACAGCAGTGTGACATCCTGTCTGTATTCACATCTGACTATCAATTATTCATGTAGGGAAAGAAAGAAAGCACATGGGTTGTCTGAACACACAAATGGTCCCTGCCTGTGATTTCCTCAGACAGTAGGCTTATAACACATGTCTACCTAGAATGGGTTATAGTTATGCCTATGTAATTGGGTGTGAATGTGTATCAGGGGAATGAAATAATAATGAAAACAGAAAAATATACTGTATTAATTGCCATTCTGCATCTAGAGTCAACCTACGGAACGGAGTTTCTCTTCACCAGTCGCCATCACTCATCAGATCTGAAATAAAGAATTAATTGTTGTTTGGTGTTACTAAAAAATTAAACTTGGATTAATGCTGTTTTTGTTGCATCAGACTTGGACATGTGTGGTGTGCTATTTCAGGAAATGCTGGTTTTAGGCATTTTGGCTAATGTGTCTGGAAAATGTTTGCTGACATAACAGCACTTTTTTTTGACAGAGATGAATAGAATGAAAAGCTGCAGCCATTCACTCATGAATTTCCAAAGCCAGAAAGCTTCACAAAAGCTTAGGAGATGATGATGATGATGTCGTCAGTCTCCTAGACTTTTCTTTCTGTTATCAAAGAACTGATGAGAGTATCATCTGCAATACAGTGCTGAGAGTGAACATTTTCTTGGTAGGGCAGTAACGTCTGTTTAGTCTTTTATTCTTATTGATGGTTTACTGTGTCAATGCTTTTATTTATATTAATGCACAAGTATAGTTGTGAATATAAATATTCAATTAGTTCTTGATCAGTGGATTTGCTTAGAGCAAATGACATTGTCCATATGTATTTGTATAGAAAAAGCTGCTGAAATTGTCTTTAACATGACTTGGATTATTAAAGTTCACCTTTTCCTAGTCCGCCATCGTGATTTTATTTTTTTTAATATTATGTCAACAACTCTTGGTTTAATGGAGATACAAATAATTTCTTTGGAATTGGTTTGTCTCGGTCTTAATTACGTTTTGTGCAAAGCCCACTGTTCACGATTTATCTGGTCTCATCTTATGTCTACTAAATTAAACTTTTGGCTGTGTATTTACTGGTTTCAAGATTTTTCAATCCTTAGGAAATCAGTTCTGTCCATGTTGGAGTTAATATTGTGGTTTTGGTGCATTTGTGTTTTGTGCATTGGTTTGATTTGTGAAAAACACTTTGTACTGAATGTTTCTCAGTTCCACTCTTTTTTGCTGTTTGTTTGTTTTACATATAGATGAGAATCCAGTGAATACCTGAGATATCCAGTAGTATGTAGCTGCAAATCTTAGGTTAATAGAGTTTTCCATGGTGGGAGCTGCAGGCTTTGTAAGAGCGCTACCTCATTCTAGCTGGTCCCTGTAAGTTCTACTGATGCGACATTCGCATTTCATTTTTTTTTTTTCCTCAGCAAATAAACAGTGTACAGTATACACACCCATGAAAACTGGTCATGCATGCACATACTGTACAAACAAAATGTTGAGTAAAAAACTACATCAATTTCTGTTATTAACTAAATCCTAAGATACATTTTATGTACTTTGGGGGGGGGGAAAACACGCACAACAAAAGTTCTTTCAAACATATTTTTAGTCAGTGAAATCAAGAATACCAAGCTTTTCTTCAGATCCTTTACTTCTATTGCTTCTTGCAAAGCAATTTTTACGATGTTTAAGATGTTAAGATGTTTACACTGAAATCAAACATGAAAATTAGCAAATTAGGCGGAAATTCTGTCGGGTAAACAAGCACAAGGCTTGAATTTCAGTGAGATTTTTTTTTGTGTGCTGCAGAATTTGTTACTCTCATGCAGCCAACATTTGTAATGCAAGAATTTCTCCCACATTTATTGGCAAGCCGTCACCCCAAACAGCCGCAAGCCAATAAATCATTCTGCACTTCTTCACTGTCAAATTGAGTTTTGTACTGCAAGGCTCTAATGCAAGTATGGAGCAATCAAAGCACTATTGACATGAAGCTAAAGCTTCAACTCTGGCAGGGAAGGAACTGCATCGAAATAAACATCTGTTTTTGGCATGTTCAGTTAGACTGTCGAGGTGTACCAAGGTTATAAAACCTGAGGCCCAATCACAGTGCTATCAAGAAGGATGGAGGAAAGGCAGCAAGGGAGGAAGAACGTATAAACTCTAATGGCAAGGACAAGAATTTAACTTCGTGCTACCGGTACAGAGAAATGGACTATGGCAAATAGAGCATATCCAGCTGTCTGTGGATTTACCACTTTGTTATAGCCTCCTTAGACTACTGAAAACCCAAATGTGCCAAAGGGAAGTCATACCTATATAAGAGGTAAGCTCTCAGAGTTGAGACCAAAGAATGTTACGAATTGGTGCAGACAGTAATGAATATCAGCTTCAGTGCTGTAGTATGGAGCCCTATTCTGGATTTCGACTTTCCTGGACCAGAGGCACAAGGAGGAGAAGACTGACAAGTGAAATCCCGTGAGCTTAAAGCTCTCTGACTGCTGCTTGTCACTCAGAGTGAAGGAGGAGGGCTGGTGCGTCTATCTCTCGCTTGCGTTCATATCATAGTCCGAACATTCTCAGTCTCATATCACAACCCAAGTGTAGCAGACAGGCGTGCACTCCTACTGCGAAGCCACACACTCAGTGTGCTACCTTTTGAAAGAACCAGGATTAGTCTTCTCAACCAGCACATCATCAGGGATGAAATGTACCCAAATGCATGGTTACTGACTTCAACAGATTCTCGTTTCTCAGCTGCAAGCTCTTTGCATACACTCATAATTTGCAGTGAGTGGAAAGTACACTGCTCCTGATTTTCCACTTCCTTTTGCTTTTTTAGCACAAGTTATGCCAGCATTGCTATCTGTGCACACTGAACATCTTGTACATTGCACAGTCAATACCATCCCTGCAGCTGTGCAGCAGCTTGTCAAAAAGAAAAGATGTGTATATGATTATCACTACCTTCTCCTATAGAAGCACTTGTAGCATATTTGTCTCAGCCTACACACCTGAGTATTTGCAGCATTTGGAAGATCTAGACTGCAGTATAGAGAGGCAGTTGTGCTGCTTTATAACACCGCACCCTGCTGGCTGTTGAGTTTTCTATTTGATGATGGTTTATGCATATCTTTCCCATTAAGAAAGGAAAGCGTGAATCTGTGTTTTTGTCGTGCAAAGGCTAGGACATGCAATTAAGATCAACACTAGTGCAGATGTTTATGGGTGCCATGATTCATCCTATGTAGTAGAGAAGTCTTTTTAGGTTTTATACCAGACTGCCCCCTGCTGGAGGGTTTTGCTGAGCTGTTAGAAACCTTGCTCCTTGCTTATCTCAAAGCGCACGGGCCTGTTGAAAAAAATAAATAATATCTTATTGGTTGTTAAAGTAAAAAAAAATGCTTATTGCTGTTGTGTGTGTGTG
>JAOVVA010000010.1:12958274-12971240 GCA_028565275.1 Leiocassis micropogon
TTACTTTTTTTTTTTTTTTTAACAGCGGGGGTGGGATGGGGGATGGAACACCCTTGCATAATAAATCTGTTCCCTTTATTGTGCTTGAAATCAAAGTGGTCGCTTAAATGTGATTAGGGGTTTGCTTCATAAGAATTTGTTGGCATTTTACTTTCAGCTGTGTCTGCATCACTGGTATCTGTTTTGTCCGTCTCCATCATTCTTGTGAGTTTGGCGTGTTTGTTCTCCACGCCCATCAATCAATCAGTGCAGTCGTTTCCGGGGTGCAATTTTTTTCCTTCCCCGGTGTATTATTTGTATTATTTTTCATTTTCATTCATTTATTTTTTTACTCAGCAGCGAATATGATTTAAAATGTAGTGAAGTACAATACTTTAAACAAAACATACTTAAGTAAAACTAAAATTACAGATTTTAAAAACTACTTTAAAAAGTAGAAATCTAGAAGTACACAAAAAATCTACTCAATTACAGTAATGGGAGTAAATGTAATTCATTACTTTCCACCTCTGGTTATAGCTATAGCAGAATTCTCTTAAAATCACTGACTACGCAGTAATCTCATCAGTAGCTAGCATTAATAGAAGATGAGGAATAACATCTCTGGTATTATAGTTAAAGTGACACATGCACAAAACATCTTCCTTAATCAGACTTAGGCCTATCTCAAATTTTGATGATTAACATAAGGGAAAATATATACATACATACATTTTTCCCACCCAGAAATGTTTATCTTTAATATTGTTTATTTTACAACACAATTAAAATCAAATTTTCTATTTATTTATTTAATTACTAATTTTGCATATTTGCCAACTGTTAAAGCAGCTTAATTGTTTTTTTTTTTTTTGAGGGCATAAACCATCAGAGCTGTTTGCTAGAGATGTTCATCTCCAATATACAGTAGGGCGAAGCAAAGCAAGACTTGATTTTGAAGGTGGACTGCCTTCCTCGTACCCACTGCTTCCATGAGTGTAGCCACCTGTTCACAACATTGTTTTGACACTGCAGTTGAAAGCATAGTGGAGCATATTTTTTCATTACAACTTTTCTACTTTGTGATGTTATCATGAGAAATTGCTGGTATGAAATATTTATTAGAACCTGGGTCAACATAACTAAATATGTTATAAAGTGCCTGAGACTCCATAATTAACAGAAGAGAGAAAAAACTTCCTAAGCTTATTATATTCCGTCATATTCATTTTATTAAGTAGACCTCAATGCAGAGTAATTACTTTTGCATTGCAGTTATTATAAAATGTTCAACATTTCTCAAAAATATTGTTTAGTTAATGGGAAAAGTCTGTTGATGATTAAAAAAAAAATCTATCCAAAATGTAGTAAAACGTATGCACATGTCCACCTCTCATGGAAGGATTGATGGCAGGGTGGACATTTTTTTGCTGAAGTTAGCATTTAATGAGCACATGCTGGACCTTCAGTTAGCCACTGTTGAAGGTGACTGTTCACTGTTTATCCCAGATATTGTGAATTTCTGAAAAAGTTTTTATATTTCATATTTTACTAAGACAGGTTGGACAAGTTGAGCTTGACATCACCATACAAATACATCATGATGAAAATGATATCAGAAACTATACACCAATCAGCCATAACAATATTGTATACCTGCCCAATATTGAGGAGGTCCCCCTTTTGCCAACGAATGTGCTCTGTGTTCTGACGCCTTTCTATGGGAACCAGTATTAGCCTTTTTAGTAATTTGAACTGCAGCAGCCCTTCTATTGATTGGATTGGAAAACACAGACAAAGCTTTACCCACTGTACCACATGCATCAGTGAGCCTTGACCACCCACGACCATGTCTCTAGTTCACCGTTCTTTTCTTTTTTGGACCGCATTTGTTAGACCCTTAGGACTGTCACCAGGATTATCATACAAGAGCTGCAGTTTTGGAGTTGCTTTGATTGTGGAGTTGCCATCACAATATGTCCCTTGTCAAAGTCACTCAAATCCTTATGCTTGCCTATTTTTTTCCTCCTTCCAACACATCAACTTCAGGGGCAAAATGTTAATTTGCTGCCTAATATATCCCACCGACATCCAGCGGCCACTGTAATTAGATACTGTGTCAAGGGCTAAATTGTGATGGGTCAGAGCAACTCTAAAAATTGCAGCTTTTGTGTGATGATGTCCGGTATGCAGTGGTCAGGACATACTAAAAAGGTCCAAGAAAGGAAAACCAGAGAAGTGGCCAAGGCTCAGTGATGCACATGGAGATTGGAAGCTGGCCCATGTGAAAGACTGTAGTTCATATTGTTGAAAAGATTAATGCTGGTTCCATAGAAATGTGTCAAAAGACAGTGCATCACTGTTTTTAAGGCGTGAGGACTTACTCCTTATTATGCAGGTGGTCATACAGCTGCTCGTGTTGAGGGCTCGCCACAGTGGACCATCTGATCCTTTCACAATTTGGCGCAGGTTTTACCCGTCCTTTTTATCCGGGCTTGGAACCGGCACTGCATCCAGTGGCTGATATTTGGGGATTGGGTGGGAATTAAACACGGGCCTTCTGCATGGCAGGCGAGAAACCTGAGGTAAATAATTAATGTATTTACAGCTGTTGTTCTAACATCCACTGAAGAAAATGATGGTCATGACGTCACTCGTTACATTATTATTATTATTATTATTATTATTATTATTATTATTGATAATAATAATAATAATAATAATGTAGGGCCATGAAAGTAAAGGTATATTTTAAAAAATTCTATTCTATTAAATAATTTGTTGAGGACAATAAGAGCATATGAAAAGTATTTTAGTTTTATGTCATTCACTTTAGCAGAGTCGCATGTCGGACATGACAAAATTACACACACACACACACACACATTTGTATATGTTCGTGAAGAGTTATTGAAATAATTTCCTCGTTTTTTTATTCAGAAAAAAATGACTTCAAAATCTAAACAGATGATATCCCAGAGTGCACTGCAGTGAGATTCTAAGTCTAATTTATGTTTTTGTATACAGTATTTACTACAATAAAAATAAGCTATATGTATTAAGAATTGGAGATGAAAGTAGTACAATTTCGCTCGGATGCGTTTAGGTGGACAAGTTGAGCAGAGAGAGAGAGAGAGAGAGAGAGTGTGTGTGTGTGTGTGTGTGTGCTGTACCGCGGGGACGCTGGTGTGCAGTGTTGGTGTGATTCCGCAGGGCGGCGCTGTTTTCGACTCGGCTCGGGGGCTCGTGCGCAGTAGGAGTAGAGAAGAGAGTAAAACTCTTGCAGCGCTCCTCCATCAGCATGCTGAGAGCCGCACACACACACACACACACACACAGCGCGGAGCAGCAGCGTTCATCACTCAGCAGCTCAATAACTACACGAACTGGACATCCGGGGCTACAACTCTGTCTGTCTGTGTCCTCGACGGATTTGTGAACGATTGGATAGTCAGTTTTGAGTATGATTTATCCGAGTGTTTAATGGAAACATGGAAATACCGTTAATAGCATTGTTTTGTCTGCTCGTGTGTTGTGAACTTTCGGCAGTTATCGCGTACACGCGCCACTTCAGGTTCGGGAATAACAGCCGCACGCGCTCATATAATAATAATAATAATAATAATAATAATAATAATAATAAACCTGCGCTCGGGAGCAGCACTGAGAGCGCACTGTCACTCCTAACCCACAGCAAAGTCTTTAATGAACAACAGGAAGACGGTTTGTTCAGGACTTTTACCCTGGAGCCTCAGAATGTTACAGGTGTCCGAGCGGACGTTAATACTAGAACACCCGACACACATGCAGGCACGAGCCGTGTGAAAGATCCTGGTTTGTATCAGCGACCCAGAAGAGCCGCACGGACCGATCAGACTGATCCTGGATCAGGAGTTAAGAGGTTGGGGAGTCTGTCTAACCCGTCCGCTCAGAAGCAGCCCACTGATCTGCCGACGGTTTTCCCTACTCTCATCACCGTCCCTGAGGAGGAGGACTACACGGACAGCACTCCTCTCGGCCCAATTAACACCCGGCCCAGAGGTCCCGGCCTGCCCAACCCGTTCCATCCAGTCACAGGAGAATCCTACGCTGCGTACGCGATTATAATAGTGTCTGTAATCATGTTCACAGCGGGGATAATCGGCAATATCGCAATCATGTGCGCTGTGTGTCATAATTACTACATGCGCAGCGTCTCCAACTCACTGCTCGCCAATCTGGCCCTGTGGGATTTCCTCATCACCTTCTTCTGCTTACCCTTAGTCATATTCCACCAGCTCACGAAGGACTGGCTGCTCGGAGAGCTTTCCTGTAAAATTATACCCTATTTTGAGGTAAATAATAATAATAATAATAATAAATGAGACGTGCACTAAGTAATATGGAATACAGGCTGAAGTAGTGAGAGGTGGTTCAATTAACAGCTTGTCAGCAGAAGGATATGGAAAAGAAGCAGCAGATTCCAGATTTTTCTTTGATTTAAAGGTTGATTCAGACGATACAAGTACACAATAAATAAGAGGAATGTTTATCAAAACGATGAGTGATACCGTTATTGTCTCGGCCTTGCACATTTATCTGTAAAAAAAAAAAAAAAAGGCACAATTTTTTAAAATTGTTTGGTGCAGCCTGTACTTTTAGTATGCTAATTAGGACCAACCTCCCTTCTGTGGCACTGAGATCACATGACCCGGGACCTCATTATAATTTTTTTGAGCCTACAGAGAGACACGGAGCCAACTCGCAAAAATAAATAAATAAATAATGCAAGCTTTTTATGGAATCTGCCAAAAATCTTCACTCGTTCGGGTTTCCGACATCTTGTTCAGTTCGACACCTTGTCACGTGACCGTTGCATTTGCATCCTCATTAATATTTCTTAGCATCTGCCAAAGATAGGCATGTACCCAGGACCAGGCTTGTCTGTATTCAATTACTTCAATGTTTATATGACGCATTGTATTTGCTATAGTGACTTTATTTTATTTTTTCCTCTATATTTTTAACATACATTCTTACACATGTAGTATACATTTTGAGAACCATGTATGGTCTATGTCAATCTTTAAAAAACTGTCAAACTTGACAAACCCAGGTGTGGTTACTGTAAAAGAGCTTCGATACAGTATAATATTAGCTTCACTAAACATTTTTACCAACAGTTGCCTAGGGTCCTCTGCCATGTGGAGGTGTGGGATTTTGGTTAACCAAGTTGGCATTGTTTCTGAAATGATTTTGGGGCATAAGCGGAACATAAGAATTTCCATTCAATTTTCCTGGAAAACTGAACTGAGATTTTCCCAGAATATTATGGGAACCAATTTTTGTTAACTGGCCCACAAAGCGGATTATGTATGTTAGATGATAATAAGCTTAGAGATTCTACTTACACAGGAATCAAATGATAAAGCACCAGCTTTTGGTTTCAAAGTCAAATGCCAAAGTTGATGGTAAAATCAGCAGCTTTATTTAGGACAAGGAAGTCTTTATTTATTCAAGCTATTATGTTTTAACAGTAAGTCTTTCATTTTGTGTCCTTCTAAATTAGGTTGTAATTATACGTATAATGAGTGGCATAGTGGTAAGTGTTGTGGCCTCATGCGTCCAGGGTTGAGGGTTCAAAACCTGCCTTCGGGTTGCGGTGAGCTTTGTGGGTTTCCTCCAGGTACTCTGGTTTCCTCCCACAGTCCAGTGACTGCAGATTAGGCTAATTGGTGTTTCCAAATTTCTTGTAGTGAGTGTGTGAATGCTGATGGTCTGGATGCAGATATTCTCCAGGCCTTCAGCCTACATCATACTTGTTGCATGTGATTATGGTTGTAGAGAAATAGTCAAGATTAATATGAGGTTTCTTAAGAAATGGCTTAACAGAGACTCGAATTATACTACTACTAGAAATGATAGGGTCTGGTGGTAAGGATTGAAATGTTGTCCTTGCAAATATTGTTCTTGCTTCTTTCTATTAAGCTTTTTTTTTAAAGGCCACTCTGGCTGATACAATGGGCTTATGCTAATTTTTGAGAGGTTCCCCCCATGCTATTCAGAAGACCCCTAGCTTATTTCCCTCCATGCTATTCAAAAGACCCTCATCTTATTTTCCCACCATCTTCTCTAGCACTGCCTGGAGACCAGTTTTAGTTTGTGTCTATTGCATGGAATCAGAGTAACCTAAACTGTTTCATTTTATCTTTTAATGAGACACACAATCCCTGTAGGAGTTGTATGTGGTTTTGCTTAATGTGGCATGAGTTATTCGGTTATTGTTCGCATTTTGTAACGGGGCTGCCCTGCTTACTATTAGAATTGCTTGCCTAACATAAGAGCTTTAAAAATTAAGCTTCTCTAAATGACCCTCTCCACTATGAACACAGGGGAATATATTGCGTTCAACTGCTACCAGTCAACACGTTTTGTCCTCAGCTATAAGACATGCACTGAATTGCATAATAACCGATTTGCCTAAGACTTATGCTTTATTAAACGTTTTTTTTCCCCAAGAAGTGTAATTCAGGATGCGTTAACAGTGGAGTAAATTCTCTTTATTTGCTTAGACAAATTACATATCGAGCTGCAGCAAATTCAATTTACATAATAACAAAACTGAGGCCATGCTGCCTTGTTATGTAAAGTAGATAACGATTGTGCTCTGTTGTCATGCTAAAGAGGACTCTAATGAAGTCCTTAATTAGAAATGATTAGAGAGACTGCTACAACAGTGCTATAGACAAAATGCATTGAGCCCTAAAAAAATTGGTTTTCATGGCTTTAGATTTACATGTTCACACCCATGTAATTAGATAAAAGTAATTAGATAAAATCATATTGCACTTTGTTCTTTTTATCCTTCCTTCAGTCATTTTGTCAATCGGACTATAAGCCTTCAAATCTTGAATTCCTGACCATACGCAGTATACAGTAACAATGAGTTTGATTGAAGTAGCAGGAAGTATTTGAGGATCTCACTTACAGTACCAGTCAAAAGTTTTGGCACCTAATTCATTGTTTTTTGCTTAGTGGTTTATTTTCTACATTCTTGAACAATACTGGGGATTTAAAATTATGAAATAACACATATGGTATTAAGTAATTAAGTAACAACAACATAGGTCAGCTGTTCTGGAATAGTTCTTGCAAGAACAGTATTGTCAAGTGCATTTGCAAAACCCATGATGAAACTGTCTCTCATAAAGACTGTCCCAGGAAAGCAGGAGCAAAACTTACATCTGCTGCAGAGGAGAAGTTCATTTAGAGTTACCAGCCTCAAAAATTACCAATTAACAGCACCTCAGATTAGAGCCGTTATGGAGGCTTATAAGGAGTATAAGTACTGTAGCAGACACATCTCAATATCAACTGTTCAAAGGAGATTATTGCATATTTTGGATGCCTTCAGCATTGTTTTACAATGTAGAAAGAAATAAAAACCAGGAAAGGAAAGACAATGGAATTAGAAGTAATGTCTAAACTTTTGACTGGTAGTGTACTGCAGTGGTAAAGTGTTAACCCAAATGGTGTTAGTTGGAATGCCATAGCCATCTGTAGCTGGATGTCCAAAAGCATATACTGTACCTGAGCAATCTTGGCTCTGAATGTCACAAAACATGGGTTCCTGTTAGATCATGTATATAGAAGAGTGCAGTTCCTGTCTCCTGCAAGCACCTGTGACTGTCAATAGTTGCATAAGCACCAGTTTGAAAAGATGTGATGGCTGGCTTCACATGACTAGCGGATTTATGTTTTGCCCTTTATCATGTGTGATAGAGTAGAAAGAGTGTACCTAGATTAGAGACAAGAGAGTGTTATTTGTTTGAAAATTCCTAGACACTTGCATTTCTTTGAACACAATGTATTTTACCGGATTGTAATAAGAATTGTTACATGTACATAGTGAGGACTTGAATTGAACAAATAATAGGCTTTCTCAGAAACTTCAGACAGTATTCAGAAGTTTTCATACATTTTAAAACATCTCTTGCTTTTATTTTAGATGATGGTCCGTTTGAACGCAATAAAAAAGCTCATTATTTACTTTTCAGTTATTTCCTGTCTCTGATTATTTTGAAACGGCTTATTAAAGGCAAGTGTGCCACGATACCACGGCCCAAACTGTAAAAGTCATTTTTTTATATCTAGTTTGGCTAGGTTTGTTAGATATTCACATGGGTGTTGATATTAATTAATTTCTTCATGTCTTTCCATTACAGGTGGTTTCCTTAGGTGTAACTACTTTTACCGTTTGCGCATTGTGTATCGACCGTTTCCGAGCCGCATCCAATGTGCGGATGTACTATGAGACGATTGAGAACTGTGCCTCAACTGCAGCGAAGCTGGCTGTGATCTGGCTGGGCGCTCTTTTGCTGGCACTGCCTGAGCTGCTGATCCACCAGCTGGTAACAGAGGAAAGAGAGGAGCCTGCTGAGGAGCTCCCTGAGGTGGCTAATGAGATGCTACCCAGCGAGCGCTGTATAATCCGCATTTCCACAACACTCCCTGACTCCCTTTATGTGCTGGGACTTACTTATGATGGAGCCCGTCTGTGGTGGCATTTTGGCTGCTACTTTTGCCTGCCCACTGTTTTCACCATCATCAGCTCAGTGCTAACAGCACGGAAGATACGCCAGGCCGAGAGGACAAGCGTTAGAGGGCAGCGTGAGCAAATCCACCTGGAGAGACGGATGAACTGCACAGTAGTGGCTCTGGCTATCCTGTATGGGTTTTGTGTCATCCCTGAGAATGTCTACAATGTTGTGCTGGCATACATGGCCGTAGGAATGCCACAGCAGACTTTGGATGTCTTGCACATGCTTAGTCAGATGCTGCTGTTCTGCAAGTGTGCTGTAACACCTTTGCTGTTGTTAGTGCTTTGTCAGCCTTTTAGCAAAACCTTTCTGCATTGCTGCTGCTGCTGCCTGGAGGAATGTGGCCCACCAAAGTTGTCTAACGGGACTAGTGACAACAATGAGAATGAGGCCACTACTGAACTGGAGCTCTCGCCTTATAGCACAGTGCACAGAGAGGCAACTAGCTATACATCTGTAAGCACACACTGCTAGGAGACTGTGCACATAACATGCTCCACCTCCATTCGTACTGTACACATATCAACTACTGCCATGCTCTACACGCTCGGTCATGTCATACCACACTTTATAAAGGGCTCAGCCTTTCTGAACATTTTGATATGCCGTCTGACATGTGAGTTATAACATGGGAGATTCTTAGCAACAGAATAAACTACATAAAGCAATATACCGGATAATAGGGCAGACTTTCTTAGTTGTAGCTGCTCATTACTGTTTACAGAAGAACACCATGAGCATTAACTGTAGTTTAAATGGAGTTCATAGGGATTCTGAAATAACTCACTTTTTTTGCACAATTATAAGTTTACATGGTAAATTTCTTGCAAACACACAGTAGTATTTTTAAGACTTATGGCTAGTAATGTTAAATAGCTGGTAGTTAATATGTTGATGGCCGATGGTAAATGATGATTCATATGAGTCAGTTGAACGTTAATCCTGGCTGCCTTGCTATGTAAGCATTATGTTCACTCTGTTCTTAGTATCAGGAAAAACTGCATCACTTTACCTGACACTGTAAAATAAAGACTGATATTTTAGTTAAAATATTGTTGTAATAATAAAAAAGGGATGTCAAAAGAAAAGCAGTGTGGTGACACTCGTATACACCAAATTGTGGCAAATACTGTATATACAGTAGTTATAGTATATCTATTATGTTCTATTTGTTTGTTTTAATTGTGTTTACTTTCTCACTGTTTTTGTTGTAACTTATCTAAAGTTGTCTTTCAACACTGAAAGATTCAGTCTTGGTGGAGGCGTTGGTTTTATACGTGACATCAGTGCTATACAGTATGAGGGCACAGAGAAGCTATTGTCTTAAGCTGGTTGCCAGAGTAACATTAGGCATCCATAATGAAAAGGTCTGTTTACATCAGTGGCAGCCAGAAGAAAAGGCTTAGCTGTGAGAGGAAAGATGAAGGAAGTGTTTTTTTTTTTTTTTCCTTCTTTTTCTTTTTTGGCGTACTGGACATTTGGAGCTGGGTAATTATAGTCTGCACTGTGGATGTCTGGCCCCAGAGGAATAGAACAGCTCTGCTGAGCTTACCAGACACACACAGTATTACATTCAATTTAAACCTGAGAAAGAAATTTCTTTTTGTTTTTCATCATAGGTTTTTTTTTTTGTATAGACAGATATCATGTCATACTGTATATTTGTCCCAACTCCACCAAATCATTGTGAAGATTAAGAGTATTATAACTATAGATCTTCACCTTAAACGAATTATACCTCATATGGCAGATGCAACAGGAATTTAATTTCAAAATTATTATTATTCCAGACTGATAAAGTAATCCAGTCTTTCGATTCATAAATCTTTGGCACAGTTCAATAAAATAATTTTTTTCTTCTTACATAAGGTTTTTTTTAAATAGTTTTTGTGTTCTGTATATGTCAAGTGCTGATGTATTTGCTTAGCCATTATTTATTCTGTACTGACAGTACTTTCTTTGGTGGGAACAGGTCATAACCCCATACACACGCACCCTACGCCCATTTATCAGATATGAGCCCCAGTGAGCCGCGTACTCAAAATGGTTGTCCGCCCTCAGTGTGCTGTATAATGTGATATGTGTGACAGAGCGGATTCCATGCTGATGGGATAGAGGCTGCTTTGTCTCATGTTTCTCTTTGTGGGATTGCTGTTCATTTCTAGGTCACTGCCTGTGGTGAACACTTAAACGCATTAATGAGTTGGAGGGCACTGAGAACTGTCCTCTTTGAGGGTTTCACACTTACATTTGTGTTACTATTATTTAGGGGACCTTTGACTGAAAAATTTTAATGCAACAATAATAATAATAATAATAATAATAATAATATCCCTATACCTAATGTAACCCAAACCCTAAAATCAGTCACCTGAAAGATACTTTGGTTCTTTTTGTTTGTTACAGTACCTAGTTTGTACAGTATTTACACATGCTTGTTGTTTGTTTTGTTGCTTGCTTGTTTGGTTTTAAGGAAGGCCGGCAAAATTATCTACAAGATCAAAAATGTGTCTTTCGGGATACACACACTAAGCATTCACTTTGGCTCCTCACACTTCGCATTTCTCACATTATAGCAATTTGCTTGATGTTGCCAATTTTTTGTTGTAGTTCATCCTTTAACTGAGAACGACAGGCATGTTTGTTTTTCACTTTTAATCAAATGCTGTAATATTCTTGTCCACCCCTCACATGCAAATATGCACATTGAGTATAGACTATATACTTATACTAAGCCATACAATTTTCTATTAATTGTTGTTGTTTTTTCCATTCATGCACTGAATGGCTATTTATAATGTGGTTGATGTACAGTTGTACGGTTTATCAGCAGGGCGGCACAAACCTATCCAGCTTTGCTTCGTTTCGGAACAGAAAGTATTTCATTGCGTACTGTAACACACAGCAAAAGCCACAGTGTGTGTTACTGTCAGGACTCAGAAGGAGTACCAGCTGTGGTAAGCATTTTACTAATATAAATAACTACAACCTTTTGGCTAAATGCTCCATCAGAGAGCAGATTTCATAATTCCTGAACTACCATATATAAACAAGCATGCTTTGAGTGTGTTGTACCCTAAAGAATTAAATATGTTTTTAATTAGCCCATGCTTTATAAGGTTGGTAGTCCTATCACTCTGAATCCAATTACGGTGAGAAAGATGCTTAAGAAAGTAGTAATGGAGTAAATCTCTTCAAGGACATTGATTAAGGCCTAATGCTGTCTAGGAATAATGTCTAATCCCTGCTTGGCTACCTTTGATAAAGATTCACTAACAACCTCTGCTCATAGTCTTACTAAGAAACACTGTACTATATTAATGATATAATAATAAGTCTTTATTCAGTGCTTAGTAATTTCTGTCAGAAGCAAAGATTTTCATTTAAAACATTAATATTGACATTCTTGTGATTTGTACATGATACCATCTCACTTTCCTTTCTTCATACTCTCAGTAACACTATGAACAATGAGCTACGGGACTGAAGAGTCGTTGGTTTCATCATGCACTCAGTTAATAAGAATGAAAACCATTAACATTAACAAAGCTTCTACTTTCCCTTGACGTGTTCTTATCTCACCCCTTTAATGAGAAACCTGTTGGACACGCTGTACTAAAGCTAATCAAACGTAAGCACTGATATCAGCACTGCACAACGATCATTCTTAAATGAACGAGTGAGCGTCACATCACATTGTACTCTCACATCTCTACAAGGTAAGGCCATTATAACTTTATGATGCAATACATTTACATGTACATTTACAGCACTTATTAGTCTCCCTTATCCAAAGCGACTTACTTACAACTTCTAGTCTCACACAAGCTTGTGCTATTTCAGTAGGTCAGGGAATAAGAGTACAATTCAGCTAAAATGTGATACGTTTGGGAAAACAGGGCCCAGAGCAATTGTTAAAGCTTTCACCTACTGCAATAAGATCATTTCTTTTACAGGGACTGGGCCATTAGAATGGAATTGCATATAACACCACAGGATGGCTTTACACCCAGTTAATATCCACTCAGGCTTTTGGGCACTTCACCCCTAAGCACCACACAAAGCTAAATAAATCAAGACCCTATTTTGACATAGCAACATGACCCTCACAACAAAATAAAATTAAAAGCTTCCCTTCACCCCCACCCCCCCTCTCTTTTTTGTGTGTTTCTAACTATTCAATTTTCAAGCCTGCCCTTGCCAGTAGCATACTATAATCATGTCAGATCAGCAGACCACAATGACGGTAAGTGCTCTTTATTTAAATACATATTCTCATGGGCTTTGTGAGTACTGTACACCTCGCAGGGTGTAAAAAAAAAAAAACCTTACAGAAGGACAACCATCTCTGCAGCAATCCACCAATCAGGCCTATATGGTAGAGTGACCAGACGGAAGCCACTCCTTA
>JAOVVA010000010.1:12973910-12987953 GCA_028565275.1 Leiocassis micropogon
ATTCATTCATTCATTCATCTCATTATTATCTAGACACATTTTTCTCACACATACACACTTCCATAAATTTTCTTTTTTTTTTTTTCTTTCATTTTTGTGAAGCTGCTTTGAGACAATGACCATTGTTAAAAGCGCTATATAAATAAAATTATATATGAATTGAAATGAATTGAATTGAATTGAATGTGTTTGATTTACATACTTTTTGTGATATGAACATTTAATAATGACCACAATTAACATTCAGCTTTAGTAACTGCTTTATCCTGATCAGTGCCATGGTTAAGACTTTATCCCAGTAACACTAACTGAGACCAGTGTTACTGTTATAAACACAGCTGCAAAACACCCTGGACAGGACACCAGTGCAGAGCCTCATGTACACTTTGCTGCAGTCATCTACACCAACTACACAAAAAAAGAATATGCTAAATAGGATATGTTAAAGAGAATGTCATGTTAAAGAGTACATGTTAAGGACATCATGTTGAAGATAATGTATTATATATAGTTTAAATAAAAATATTATACTTTCTTATTAAAATGTGAAATATTTCATGTAAAACCAGTGTACAAAGTTAAATTACATAAATTCAACAAACATTTTCTTTCAGTACACTGCTATGGTTTTGGAACATGAAATCCACACATACTGATGAGAACATGCAAAAAAAATATCACACAGACACATGATGCAGCAGTGCTACCCACTGCACAATACTGCCCAGAAGTTATTTGTTCAATATATTGAACTTTCCATTGGGCTCAAGTTGACCTTGATTTTCCATTCCTACAAAGGAAAACACATCCAAATTTGTAATCTTGGTAAATAGATTTACCCTCTAAAACACTCATTAGCCAGAGTGTAATCTAGGTTCAGTTTAATGATTAAAAGTATTAAAGTTGCACATTCATACATATTAATATGATAGAAATCTCTACCAATTTGACTTTAAATTTTAAGATAGAGTTGGAGTTTACATACACCTTAGCCAAATACATTTAAATTTCACAATTGTTTTCGCAATTCCTTCACAAACCTTTTTACAATTCCTAACATTTCCTGTCAGAATAATAGTAGAGAGAGATTATTTTCATCTTTTATTTCTTTCATCACATTCCCAGTGGGTCAGAAGTTTACATACTTCAAATAAGAATTGTAGCCCATTTCTCCTGACAAAACGAGTGTAACTGCTTTTTACTCCTTCTTGGTCGATTTGCCAAAATTAAAGTTAACATGAAATTTAATTTAATGTCTTCTATATGTATAAGAGTTCATAACCCATTTTAAAAGTGTCACATTTCATAATGCATAGAAAAGGTAATATATAATACAAAATCAGTAATAGGTGTAGTGGTTTGAGTATTTTGGAGACTGTAGGTAACATGGGAATGTTATTTGCAAAAAAGTCTAGAGGTTATATGTACAGTAGTTGGTAAAAAAAAATCCACTCAGTGATGATTCTTCACCCAAAATGTATTGTTCATGAAAAGGATCAACATAGGATAACCGGAATTATAAACCAGCAGGATAGCAGTAGTGTGAGCACATTGTTCTCAAAGCCAGCTGGTAGAGGGAATTATTGTTGCCAAAGGGCACAGCTGAGGTTGGCTGGGATAATGCAGTGTCTGACTGAGACTGTACATGACTCAAGGAGAACAGTGCATATATCTGGTAAAGCATGGCATGATTTAGGTATAGCATGGCATGGCTCAGGAAAAATTTAGGCAGAACTTTGCATGACTCAAGCATTGCATTACAAGATTCAGGCATGATATGGCATGCTGCATGCATAGCATGGTATGGAGCAGGGCATCGTTCAGGTGCAGCAGGGAATAAGTGTGGGTCAACGGAACCAAACTCTGGGTCAATAAGACTTAACCTGGCATGACTTAAGTCTTATACCATAAATCTGAGTCAACATGATTAAACTCTTTGCTAACAGTATATGACTCAAACATAACAGTTCATGATTATAAAAAACAAAACTTATTTTATGTTTGAGATCTCCCTTTTGACCACAGTGTAAAGTTGGTTCAACTGACTAGCAAGCAGCACCTATTGCTGGTGCAGGCTCCACAACCTGCAGGGAGTGTAGCTCGGTTAATCGTTGCTTGCTGCTGGATGCTGGATTATCGCAGCTTGATTTGCATTAGGTAGGATTTGGAAGTTTGGAAGGGCAGTTTCCATCTATGACACAGGCTCAGGAGGAGGACTAGGGGTGCTTTGCAGCTTGATACAGTCTAACCTGTCCCAGTGGGAGATTTTGAGCCTTACCCCACATCACACTGGTCAAAATGGGCTTTCATGAAGCTCTCAAGGCCTCTGGAACTGGCCTGAGTTCCAGTATGCAGTTGGCAGCATAGTTTCTGCCATTATTAAATGCTAAGGTTTAGCTTGCTGCTCAACAACTCTCCATCACCAGGGTCCTATACTGTAGTACCCTGACCACAAGAAGGAAACTATGCAATGGGTGGACCATTCATCAGAGCAGCAATGGCAACACTTCCACACAATGATATTCCAAGGTCAAGGTCAACCCTTTGCATTCACCCTCCAGCTCTGGGATGCGATCAGGAGCTGAGTACTGACGAAGAAATTTTATACAGATTAAGTAAAAGATCTGATGGTCCTGAAGCAGTTTGTCATTCTGCCACCAGGAAAAAGCAGAATGAGTCCAGTGCCACCTTCCAGCATTGCTGACGGGCCCCAGATCTACAGTAGGGTGGTGCTGGGGTGAGTCATATCCCTCGCCAAACCCTGAAGATCTTAGTCATGCCCCATACTGAATTTCAGGCAGGAACATTACTGAAATGTTTGACTATGCTTATCAGAGAACAGAAGAGATACAACCCTCAAATGTTACTTCTGATTAGGTGGTTGGGTGGACAAAAGTCAGGTAATAGGGAACTATTTTGTTACTTGCAGCAGTCACCGTATAAACTTTGATAAAGGGAGGAGATAAAAGTAGAGTGGGCTACTGTAGACATGCTGAATGAACCCCTTAGATTTCATTTTTTTTTCTGCTCTTCCATCCTCCACAGGTTTATCTTCTTTACCTGTGATAGCACTGCAAAACACTGCAATTGTTTATGAGTGTGTGTGTCTGCTGTTCCCTGTCTGCTGGTTCTCAGATGGAGAAAGCACCTGACCTCCCATGCCCCGGCCTCAGTACAAGAATTACCCCACGCCTTCCAACAAGAGTAAGGATTCAAAGCCAAAGCAGGCAAAAGCCACAACAGAGGATGAATTAAACCACAGTTTAAACTCATCTCAACCTGTTCTAAAATCATGCACACCAAAATTGCCAACACTTTTGCACACAAAAAATTGCACAGTTTAATAATAAAGATGTTTTATTGAACAAATTGGGATTCACTAATTGGAAAAATACATTGGAGCAGAACAGTTCATTCAACAAGCATGCATGTAGACACTGCCATGTGCAAGATTTTTCCTTGATGGCTAAGAAGATGAAGAGAGGCAACAGATAAGACTGTAGTTAAAATGCTAGCTGTGAATGAGTTGCTCCCCTAATGTATTTATAAAGACTATGATATGTTGTCAAGATCTAAAGCACTTCAATTTGACTGGAGGTGCCTGTTCAATGATTGGTTCATTTATGGTTGGCTTATGCAAAAAAGGAGAAAGAAACTGAAGAAAATTAATGATTGGCAAATGCAAAATGAGTTCGTGGACACTACCATTTACAAAAATAAGTAAATTTAAAAAGCACCTTTACCTTTCTTGCCATTTTATTTTAAAAAATCATGAAAAACAATAGGCATTGCTTAATTACAGTTATTGTGCCTGATGTCTCTGTGTTTTATTACAACTGATTAAGTTTCATTGTTAAACCTGTACATACATACTGTAGTTCTTTACCACAAAGTCATGTGGTGACCATGTGGGCTAGTAAATTATTACACTGGGTACAAAAGGGTAGTGCATCTTTTTCTTTCTTATTAAGCAATGTAGTGAAAAATAAGCTTATCTGATAATTATGTGGTTTTGTTTGTTTGTTGTTTATAAATTGGGAATTTTTCCATTGCTGAGTATCCCTTCATATCACATTTAGATGTCTTCCTTTACTATTGAAACAGCTGTAAAATAGCTTTCATGCCATTTACTTTCATCTTTTTTATTCCACTTCGTCAATTTTTTAAAAAAATTTTTAACTGTACTATAATTCTATAGTAACGAATCAGGCAACACAAAGTGTTAAAATCACACATCAATAACTACTGGAGTCTTGGGGACTGAAATTTTTTTTTTGGCATAACACACTTGACCTACGTAACACTGACAGGTAAACCTGTTTACGAAGAGATTAAGATCATTTTGGGAAGGCACACCAACAGCCACATATTTCCCACCATGCTGCTGAATGCTGAAGTTATTTGGGTTTAGGTACAGGTAGTCCGCTGAATCAGGGTTCTGGCGGACACAGCGACCGTTGCCTTGGCACAGTGTCTGACTGCAGAGTTTTGCAGCTGCAGTTACGTTGGCTACATAAGGGTTAAGTGTCGAGGGCAGATAAGAAGCTAGTGCTTTACACGAAGCCTGAAAGGGAGAGGAGAGAGAGAGAGAATGCATTTAATATAGAAATATATTAAATGTAGAAAAATATAGAAAATGTAATATAGAAAATAAAATATAGAAAATATGTTTTGTTCCTGTTTTGTGGAAAAAAAATTGTAGCGACCAAAGGGGTCAAATATAGCCTTTTAAGTTCTTAATTGAACGTGAATAAAGGGAATGAAGGTATGAAAACAAATTATAGATCAAATTTATTTTAGATAAAAGATTACCAAAGATTTTAGGAAAGAAACTGTTCCTTTATTTTACCTAATAAATAATCAGATTAAAACTAATAAAAAATAAATAATTTCATTAAATCTGATCCAGAAGAATTGCCATGTTTTTATTTTAGATTTTTTTTTTTTTTTAGATTTTAAACATACTGGAAAGCCATTTGATCTGTATTTTATGGATAAAAAGTGTTTGTGAAATGCATATTCTAAAAAATATATTTCAATTGCAGATTTCAGAATGTCCGCATATTTGATATTTACATACATCGTTGTTGTAGTCAGCACTTGCACCCCACAGCACTACACCTGATGCACCTAAAGCTGCGCTCTCTCCAATGGTATGGACTAGATCTATCTAAGAAGAAACAAACATAAGTGATGAAAAATACAGCAAATTTGCAGCATAGTCTTTTAAATATTTTCCATATTTACACACACAAGTTCACAAAACCGTAAAAGTGAAAACTTTGTTTGACTGTACACTTATATGTATATAACACAGGCAGTTTAGTGCTATGCTGTGATAAATAGTTGTTCCTAAAGCTATGATCTCACCTCACTCAGAAATACTTTGTTCTGATCACTAAAAACAGGGCGCAAGTAGACATAAATTGGTGTGGTGTAGAGGGATTTTGGAAGAGCTGACACCCTCACTGCTTCCTTCACCATCCCCCGGACAAACAAAGCTGCATCAGGTTGGTTCCTCAGGCTGAATGGCAAATATGCTGAGGGAAATAAAGCCGTACTGGACTCCCACAACCAAAGGAGCTCATTGTTGCGAGTTTGCTCAATCTCTGGGCATTCACCTGTGTATTTTGGGCTTCCCCATCCATAGTTATAACAATCTGGAAACAGATAGAAGCCCCAAAGGTAGTTTGGCCGTAGTTTGATCCCCAGCTGCATGTTTTTTTCCATATAGGCCCTGGCTGCATTCTGAAATTGCTGCCTAGCAACAGAATCAGCCTCACTGGAGGACAGAAGCGGATTGTTTTCCTTTGCATACTGAATGGAAAGCTTCCGATAGATGTTTTTGGAGTCCCAATTCCTGGCCCATAGTGGGCGCCATTCCTCCCAGTCAATCACAGCCAAGCCTGGGGTGAGTTCAGGAATATACTGAATGATTTCATTATGGGCTTTTGTGAGGCTGGCTGTCAGGTTTCCTTTCTGTGGAATGCCACCATTAAACTCCCTTCCAGTACTAGTCTGTGTGTATGGGTATAGCCCAAGCCGATTGGAGTAGAACAGGAAAAGAAACTGATCAGGTTCACTGGCTGGTGTGGTCACTGCTTGAAAGACAGAAAAGTCCAAAGGAATCTTGAGGTTTTGGCACACATGGGTAGGTGCGTTCCATATGACTGCAAAAGGTGTTTCCTTAAAAATTGGAGCAGCTGTAGGGAAAAGAGACCAGGCAGTGCCAAGGTAGAAGCTTATAAAGGTTATAATAAGCAGGTAAGTACAATGTCCTCTCTCACTGAGATGACACATTGTCACACCCTAAAACCAACAAAGAGTAACACAACCAGGACAAATCATAGGCATCAAAAACATTCCTATATGGAACATTTTTCTTCTTATGACTGCTGGGCTACTGCAATATACTGTACACAGAAATGTGTTAATACGAAGAAAACAATATGATAATACCAGACACATTTGCAAACACAAGTTAACTCAAATAATATCCAAACATACCGATTGAGCGCTACTAATGTAAATAAAACTATACACTTAAGCAAGCCAGCATTATATATATAGTTTTCTGCATCTTATCAAAGATTGTTATATTTGTTTATGATAATACTTAAGTGGTCATTACGTGGCAGTCTCCAACCTTCTAGTTCTGCTGAGAGTTTGCCTATAATAATTCAAATGTCATATGTTTTGATGTGTTTTTAGTCAGATGTGCACAGCTGGTTGTCATTAAAAATGAATAACGTTGCTTCATTTAATTTTAATGATATATTTTATGGATGTACAGTATGTATTTGTGTGTGAAAATTTTACAGTACCTATCGAAGGATCATGTTTTAAAAGCAGGCGATAAATACACAAATTGAGTTCCTGAAAAATTTAAAGCAGTAGGAAGTTTTATTAATTATCCTTATGTTAATTGCCAGCTAAAATGGCTAGCTAATATTAGCTGCTAGTGAAAGCTAAAATTAACTTATTGATATGTACAGTTTTTTATTTTATTTAACTTTATTGTTTATGTGGTTTATTATCATGTTTGTGAAAATAAAAAATCAGAAACTATTTGTAACATACTTTTTTATTTTTGTACAAAAAAAATCTCTACAAAAGAAATCTACAATTTCTTTAGTGGAAACTGGCAAAATTAGACATCAGATGTACTGTACTTGAAAGTGTTGGCAATATTATGAAAAACTATAAATGATCAGGCTTCTCTATTTTTACTTTCAATTACAGCAACTAAAAAGCAAGGCTCCAGCATGATCAAGAATGTGATACATGTGACATTCACATGAATGCAAGGATATTCCTAGGGGAAAACCTCAGTAGCTACAGTAAGTATTTCTTCTGTGTGATATATAGCTTATACCAGATGAGCTAGCACACACATGGTTCAGCATGCATTGGCAGCCTTATCACTTCAGCGTCGAAGCAAAATTGGATAGGGAACTGTAACAACTGCCAATGTAATTACAGCCCACAAATGTAAGAAACCACAAACATAATACAAATTAGTTTCTATTACATTGACAGGGATTTGTTACATGTGTGGGAAGGGGGAAAAGCTTCAGCTTTCAAAATTAATAACACCCCACAGATGTTATATTTGGTTTGTTAGAAATTTATTACACTTGACATGGGATTATTACATTTACTGTCAATTTGCTGTTTTTTTCATGGACAAGGTCAGCAGAAAGTTTTAACAAGATGGTGTAGTTCAAATTAATTTTCTTTTAATGCATTTTCACAGCTGTTGCTAATTTATTGTTTTCCAGATTTAAATACCAAATATATTTGTTGCACAAAAATTTTGATTTTGAATTTAAAAAAAAGGACAGTAAACAAATGTAAAACATTGAATATGTTTTACATTTGTTTACTGTCCTTTTTTTTTTATTCAGAATCAAAATTTTTTGATGAACATGTATATATATTTGCTGTACATTGAATATGTTTTACATTTGTTTACTGTCCTTTTTTTAAATTCGAAATCTAAATTTTTGGTACAACGAACATATTTACATGTTCATCTGATAAACAATATTACTGAATATGCAAAGGGAAAAAACAGGTATAGCTACAATATCCTGTAACTCTTTATTATAGCCTCTCATTTGGTTCTTTAAACCCTGTGGTGTACAAACATCATATACTGTAGATTTGTGACATACTGTAGGTTAAATTAAGTGACAAAGTATCCTGAAAAACCGTTCAGTACTGTATTTTATAGAATACAGGTTTATGCATAAGAACAAAGTATATTAATAAAAGCATATCTATAGCTTAACTAAGAGACACCATAAGTGAATAAAAAAGCAACAAAACAATTTATCATTTTCCTGTGACAAAAATGAGAGATTGAGTATCTGTTTCCGAGGTTTTCCTTTTTTAAGCAATTTTGCACACAAGAAAACATTAATTTTAAACATTAATCTAGCAAGATTTTGACTTAATGACAGTTGAGGCAAGCTGGCATGGACTTCACAAGTTTGCGCAAACCATTATGATTCATTTTAGATGAAATCAATCAGTGTCTTCGAACATTGATGGAGAGATAAAGCATGTGGAAAACTGAACCTTTTGTACAAATCAGTGAACATGGTTAGTATAATGTAATAGAGAATTAGGAATAGTGCAGAATCTTTATTGTTAAAATTAACCACAAAGCAAAATAGATATTGTTAATAAAAATAAATATAAAAAAATGTAAACATATAACACTGCAAATATTGGGCTACAATATACAAAAGTTTTGCAAACTTCTGATGCCTACAGTTAGTACTAAATTAATATTAGTCAAAGTTTTAAATATGTCCACCTGTCCGATGGGGTTTGATCCCCAGCCATTGGAGTCAAACAGTGCCTTCTCAATGCCGATCTAAGACAAGATAAAATAGGAGATTTGCACCAGGAAGGAAACCTAGTGTAAAAGTCTGTGCCAAACCAAATACTATGTGGTATATTCGCTGTGGCCACCCCACAGCTGAAAGAAGAACACCAACAGATGGAAGAACAAAATATATAAATGTACATTTCACATGTGGTAGTGGGTTTCTTTTTCAGACATAAAAACATTATAATAAAATTTATTATCATTTATATATATAAACTTGGGACAGGTAAAATGAGTCTTCTTGACTGAAAGATGTTGACTGAAATTTGTATTTTCATTTAGAGTAAATTGTTGATTTCTGGAACACTAAAACAATTCAATTAGCAAATATGCAGCAAGCAGTACTATTAGATGACCAGTGAACCTTCTTTTACTATACTCAAATCCGGAGGGAATTTGAGCTCTGCATTGCTGGTTCCCATAGCACTGACAAGTGAACTTGTCAGCCCAGGCAGTGAGGTCGGTGACGGAAGGTTCCCCAGTGATGTTGTATATCCCATCAACCATATGGATATTAAAGCTTTTCATGTTGAGGTGTAGGTAGTCATCTGAGTCATTCCTTTTACGGACACAGCGCCCATTACCTTGACATAGCCAGTCACTGCATAGCTTAGCTGCAGTTGTAACATTGATGATGTATTTATTAAGTGTGTTAGACAAATACATAGAAAGGGATTCGCATGATGCCTAAACAAAAAGAGAAGCTGGAGATTAATTATGATTTATAATACAGGAGCAATGGCTCCACACACTACAGGTTGATTTTTTCTTTCTTTCTAGGAAATAACAATAAAAACCAATGAATCACAATGAAGATGAAATATAAAATTACCTTGTCTTTAAAATCAGAGCTAGATCCCCACAACACACATCCAGCAGCCCCCAGAGCTGCACTTTCACCAATACTCCGAACCAAGTCAACCTGAGGAGAGCCAAAATGAGACATGGACATAATTTTCCATCAGTATTCTTTGTGATTGCTGCATTGCTAAGCTGTGAAAATAAATTTAAATTAATTACTATGTAAAGGTTCTTACCTCTTGCATGTATAGCTCATTCTGTTCTCGCAAAAGTGGTCGGAGGTATAAGTAAACAGGGGTAGTAAAGGGCTGCTGAAGCATAACTCCCACTCTCATTGCCTCTAGCACCTGGTTTCGGGTAAATAGTGCTGCATTCTGGGTTCCACTAAAAGAAACAGGCAGGTATGCTGATGGGAAGAGAGCAGTGCTTGCCTTCCACAGCCAGAGAAGTTCAGTATTTAACTGTGTTGTTTTCTGAGAGCATGTTCCTGTATAATTTGGGTTCAGAAATTCATAGTTTTCACAGTCAGGAAACAAATAATATCCCCAGAGAAAATTTGGTCTTTGTGAGATTCCTAACTGCAAAGTTTTTTCCATGAAATTTCTGGCAGTTTTCTCAAATTGCTCTTTAGCTTGCAATGTAGCTTGTTGGCTTGTAAGAGATGGATTCTGCTGAAGGGTGTAGTTTATGGACAACTCCTTATAGATCTCTCTTATGTCTGTGTTTTGGTCAAACAAAGGCAACCACTCTTCCCAATCAAGGACAGCCAGGCCAGGTGTGGATGATGGAATGTACTGGGTAAACTGTTGTTCGGCAATTTGTAGACTGGCACTTATGTTTCCTTTCTGTGGAATACCACCATTGTACTGTATGAAATTGTAGAGGTCAACATAAGGAAATAGACCTATTCGATTTTTGTAGAAGAGAGTCAGTGTTTGATTCGGGACTTTGGCTGGTGTGGTGATGGACTGAAACACATCCAAATCCAATGGGACCTGCAGTTGACTGCATGTGGAGATGGGAGCATTCCATATGACCACAAATGGTTTAGTGAAAAGTGGGGCTGCTGTTGGTGGAAGAGCAGATGAAAAACACAACCCAGCCAGGTTCAAAAGAATGAGGGAAGGTAGCTGCTGCATGTTTCTCTGTTTGAAAGTGTGGCACATCCACTTTTTACCTAAAAGACAAAAAAAAAGTACATCAGCCATGCTGTCAAGACTTTTAAGCTACCATACATTACTGGACCATTTTGTCAATCTACGAAGGTGAAATTTTCGTTTTGATCAGTAATTGCATGATTAAACGGTAACAATGAAACATATGGGACACCAAATATTTTTAGAAAGGTAAATGCATGGCACATAAACAATAGCATTATTGTTAAACTGATGCTTAAATTGATTTTTCCATGTGTATAAATGTCAAGAAAAAGATAAAGTAATTAAATGATCAGTCCTCAGAGAGAGAGAGAGAGAGAGAGAGAGAGAGAGAGAACAAATTACTAATGACAAACTGAGTGGCTATGGTAATATCAAGGAAGTTCAGTCCAGTACAAAGAAAGCAGTGTTAGTCTTACAAATGGGTAATAAGAGGCCAACTGAACGAAAATACCTACAGTTATTGGAGAAGTAAAGTCTAAATTAGAAAATCAAGTATAAGTACTTGTACCTGGGGTAGAGCTAACATAAAATGTCATTAGACCCAATCAAGCTGCAATGGCAGACATGAGATCGTGAAAAAAAGAAAGTAATACCTATCCTGTCTACGTAGGCCTAAACTAACCAAAATTCAATTGGATGGCATTTGCACCTTATTTGATGCCCCACTCCACTGAGGAAAAATGTAAAGGTTGCCCAAACTCTCTACACAATGTAAATTCTATTCAAATGCAAATTAAATTCAAGTTCCATTGCAAGTTTTTATTTTTATTCCTTAGAACAATAAATGACAACATACACACTTTTTTATTTTCTATAAGGAAAATATATACTGTATATGTTTATAATAGGCAAAGATTATTAAGTAAATTTGACATTTTTTCCAAAACTGCACAAAGATCTTTTTTTTTTGTAAAAAATAAAATGAAAATGAAAATAAACATTCAATGAGGGAGGGCAAATGATTGGCTAGTGCTGCTTTGATTGATGAAAGAGTGCACCCCTGCCATCAAGCAATTTTGTTTAAGATCACATTAAAATATTTAACTGTTTCAAAGTATTTTTGAAATAGCCGGTTTCACATTAATTTTAAGAAGACCCATACCAAATACCAAACCAACAAAGTCTACATATCCCAGCTAGTGCAGTTAAATAGTATAAAATCATTCACTTTGTATAAAAGAACCAAATTTGTAATTTATCAATTACAATATCAATTATCAATAATGCAATTTGTTGGACCTAGTTCAATTTATTTGCAAGTGTAATTATTGCACTGTTTTTCTTTATCTTTTGTGTTTATACACTGTACTGTCCGTACTTATTTGCACATTTTTCTATGCTGCTGTGACAAAGAAATTACCCCACTGTGGGACGTCTAAAGGTATATCTTATCTTATCTTATCTATTAGTAAATAGCATACCACCTGTTGTGAGAAGGTTTTTCCAATTTTTTCTATTGACCAATAGCTTAAAATTGTTGCTTGGTCTTTTACTCTTGCGAAACGCAGTATGCAACACCAGTGAACCAAAAACAAATCATTCTAATAGCTTATTCTTCTAAACTCATCTACCACTTTCATCAACAACTGAATCTGTTAATTAACCTTATGCAAAGTCACATAATTGCGTAAAATGGTGTTTGGATGTCTCTGTTATAGCAGCAGTGAAAAAAGGGAGCCCTGCTGCCACAGTGGAGGTCGTCCATGGCGCCACAGGGAACCACCTCAAGCACACAGCTGGAAGAACAGGAGGGGGCGTTATTCTACAAAAGATTAAACAGTGGTAATGTGGCTTATACATAATCTCCATATTATAACTCTGTATTGCACTACTTCAGTAGAGTGAGCAATAAAATAAGGCAGAAGTCCTTAGACATAAAGATCGGTTTATATAAATTGATTGACTGTTACTTGGTGGATTTCCTCCCACAGTCACAAAGTGTGTGTGTGTGTGTGTGTGTGTGTGTGTGTGTGTGTGTGCGTGTGTGTGTGTCCTGCGATGGATTGGCTGCCTGTCCAGGGTGTACCCCGCCTCGTGCCCTAAATGTCCTGGTCTATAGGCTCCAGTACATACAGTACAGTATGATAAAGCTGTATAGAAGAAGAATGAATAAATGAATGAAAAAGTGAGGCTTTTCTTTCACAAATGGTTTTAAGCATAAACCATGAAATAAAAAACTTTTTTTGTATAGGTTTAAGTTTATATTGGTTTATTGTAGATTCATTATTCATTGAGTTAACTAGCCACAAATGTTTTCTTATAGTTTTTTTTTTTTTTTTTTAAATATCAGCTAGATTTTGGCCGTCCTTTAAACGTAAAGATGATGTTTAAATTGTAGGGTAAAGCATAGTTTACAAGTGATCTAGTCATATGAGAAACACATTACAGCTGAGTGCTTAAAATCATCCTTTCCGTGTCCGCGTTTTCTCACACAATTTTCACGTGTTTCTGTCAATTCTCCTCATATGTAAAAGGTGAAAAAGCTCGAATAGTAGAAACTAGATAGTAATAGCTGTCACTATAGTGTCCTTTTCACTAATGTCCAAAAATTATTAGATTTACTTACGTGTCAAACGTAATGCCTTTCCTCGCGCCAGTAACGGCTGTAACTGGACTGGACAGACTCGCACATTAGCCACATTAGCCTCGATCCCAAACAATATTAAACATGGCGCTGCTGCTGCGCCCACCGGTACTAACACAGTACACTGGCTACGTCCTCATCTCTAGTTCATATGAATAAGTCGTAAACACACATCTAAAACACACATGTAGCTTAACATTTTCAGAAAGTAGCATAATAAACTTCCGTACTCAGTCTGACGTACTCAGTGCAGCCACACCCTCTCAGCGGTGCCATTCAGCAGTCTCACATTGGTGACACCATGCAGGTGTGATAGTTTCATATCTATATACAGTATAGCTATAATTATAGTACTCGGTGACAGTGCTCGAATCTCCGCCCGTGATAAAGAAAAGAGCAAGAAGAAATGCTGGCAGATAGTAAATGCTTACTATTGTTACTTGTACTTGTATTTGGGTCATTCTACAAGAAGGTTGGAATTTGGGTAAAAAAAAAATCTCCTGAAATGTATTTCTTCTTTCACACCTAGAATTTTTTTCATAGGAATACTGTAACTTTTAAACTTTATGAATCAACAAAAAGTAGAGCTTAATCCACCT
>JAOVVA010000010.1:12988053-13007718 GCA_028565275.1 Leiocassis micropogon
TAATATACAGTACATTTAATAACTGGTGTTACTTCTCTTCCTGACAATTTGGAGAAAAAGCATAATTTACACCAACAACAAAAAGCATAATTTGCAAAATGGCTTCCATGTGTAAGACCGCATGGTTTTCAATTATGTCAAAATCAATAAATTATTATGTTAATAAGTTTTTTAAACATGTGAAATGTTTTGACAGTTATGATCATTAATGAGTAACACCAACGACAGACGGAAAAGATCCGCATAAAATAGCAAAATAAATGATAACATTTCTAAACAAATGAAGAGAGACCTTTTGCTTCTCCAATGCTCTTCACAGGAACAATTTCAAATTATTAAACTCTTTTTGTTTTTGTACATAGTTTGGGATGATTGTTATTTATTTCATATTATTAAATATGTTTAACTTTCTTTTATTACATATTGATTTTATTGTGAATCAGGTTTATTTCATGAAAATGTTTTTTAGATGAAAAGTGTATGGTCCCACTTTCATGTATGATCATAGTGACAAGATATTTCCTTGAACTTGGCCTTTTAAAAATGCTACAATTAAATACTAAACATTAAAGTAAGAAAATGTATTTCATGATTAAAATAGCTACCATGTTTTCTAAACATATTGAAGTAGTGTGTCTGTAATAGAAAAATCACATTTTAATTGGGTATTAACTCTAATTTATGTATTACTTGTGCCACGTAGACTGTAGAAGCCTTAAAAACTGCCTGCTGGATTGTAGAAAGACAAGGCCGAGAATAGAACAAAAACAAACTGATTATAGGTGCGGAAAATGCAAATATAGTTATGGAAAATGGTATCAGGCATTTGGTATCATGGTGTGTTTGCCACACTGAAGATGGACCAGAGAAAGCAAAACAGTGAGTTATCTGAGGAGATCAGAAAGAAAATTATCTACAGATATATTAAAAGCAGAAGTTATAAGAGCATCTCTAAGCAGCTTAAAACTGAAAACAGTATTAAGAAGTTTAGGGTTTGTGGGACTTTAGCCAACCTCTCTGGACGTGTCTGTAAGAAGAAAATTGTCAACAAAATGAATAGAATGATAATATGAATGGTAACCAAGAAGCCAAGAACAATTTCCAAAGAGATTTATGGTGAAATCCAAGGTACATTAGCATCAGATCACATCATCTGAAAAAAGATGATGTGATCTTTTTTTTTGAGAAAAAAAAGTGGACTAAATGGAGTACAACCAAGCTGAACTCCATAGTTTAAGTCAAATCATAAAAAGCCAGACCAGAATTTGCCAAAATTGTGCTTTGTGGTTAGCACTGTCACCTTGCACCTCCAAGGTCTGGGTTTGATTCCTGCTATGGGTCTGTGTGCATGGAGTTTGCATGCTTGGTGGGTTTCCTCTGGGTGTTTCAGTTTTCTCCCACAGTCCAAATGCATGCAGATTAGGCTAATTTGGCATTCCTTAAATTGCTCATAGTGTGTGGATAAGAATGTGAGTTTGTGTGTGTGTGTTTCCTGCCGTTGATTGAAACCCCATCCAGGGTGTACCCTGAGTATCCCTAAGTCTCCTGGGATAGGATCCAGGCCCCCATGACTCTGTAAACAGGATAAAGTGGTATAGACGATGAGTGTGTGAGTGATTAAGTAAGTGAGCATATTGATAAGCCACAATGTCCTGTGGACTTATAAGACAAAACTTGAGTTTTTTTGTGAAGTGAGCTGAATGTTCACAGATGCAAAAATTTGGTTTTTATAGAAAAAACACTGTACCTACTATGAAACATGGAGGAGACTCAGTAATGTTTTGGGCCTGCTTTGCTGTGTCTGGCACAGGTTGTCTTGAATCTGTGCAGTGAATCTCATGACTGGCATTTTGGAGCAAAAAGTACTATCTATCAAACAGCTCAGTCTCAGTTACAGGTCATGAGGCATAATAATTTAATAATTAATATGTAACTTGCTTTTAAAAGCTGTTTATCATGCAGAACACCAGCAGGAGAAATAAATGCACAACAAAACACTTTCAAAACACTGTAGTCTCATGCAATTTAAAATGTGATTAAAAACAGAAATGATTTTATAACAGCGCACTATTTTTTTTATGCAAACGCAAAATATCTAAGATGCATAATAATTTTTCCATATAAAATGCATTTAAAACTTGTTCAATTATTTTTTGTATTTAAAAAAATGTTAATATACTGTATGCTTCAGAAAATGTTAATATATGCATCAGAAAATACCCATAACAAAGAGTCAACATACTCATTTAGATTTAGTATGTTCAGGGTCAGAAAAGATTTGCCTTCTTGTACTGTTTGTCTTACATTACTGTTAGTAGAAAATGATTAATACAAAATTAACTAATTAACTAAAATCTATTTATTCCAAAATGCATAAAACATTATTTTAGTGTGATAGGTTAACCTTTATCATGCAAACATGCAATCTCTACACACACAGACCCAGGGTGGGAATCAAACCCACAACCCTGGAGCTGCGAGGTTATAACACTATGCCATCATGCCATCATCTTTAGCATAATGACGCAAATTCAATTAACCTTTAGCATAATTATGCTATTTAGATTTTTTTTAAATTAAATGTGAAAAGAGAGAAAATCAACAATACATTGTTTGGTTTAATGACTTTTATGTAATTATAAAATTAATGGAATAATACAATCAAGTAATTCAGACATTCTTAGTAAGTTCAACATAGTACGTTTTGTGGTGGTGTTGTATAAAAGGACATTCAGAAAAGTTGGAAAAATTACACAAAATGAGGTATATGCTTTAGTTCATCTGTTTCTGATAATGGTGTGCTTTGTTTCAAATGAAAAAAAAAAAGCTATCCATACAACATTGTATAATAAAAATTGTAACTTATAGGCTAGAACTAACTCCAGTAATATAACTTGTATGTTAGAACTACTGTAGAAAAGAAAAAGTAAGGTAGTAATATTTATATATATACTGTGTATATATATAACATGACTTTACAGATATTTAGAGTACTATATATTTTTTTTTAAATTACGACGCTACAAATTATCCAGTTTTTTTCTTTCAAAATGTTGTAAAATGCTGCGAAAGATATTTTAATATATAGAAGTTTATATTTGTCTACTTAGCATAACATTCAGTTTTGTCTTGTACCATAACATGTGCTAATAATTCCAAGTGCTGTGGGTTGATGAAAATAAGAACAGAAAATTCATTAGCATACTGTATGCCAAAGTGTATATCCTGCCCAGAAAACACATATGGGATAACCTAGTCATTCAGTACATTCAAGTAGTCAGCTACTTTTATTTTCTTTTAACCCTAACACACTCTGGAACAGGGTCAATCAGACCACATCTTTCCGTTTTTCCATTCCATAAAGTCCAATCTTTATGCTCTGGAGCAAATTTAAGCCTTTTTCATTAGTCTCACTAACAAGTGGTTTATTTTTGGCCACACAGCTGTTTATTCCCAATCCTGTCAGTTCTCAATGCACTGTGTGTGTGTGGAAATGCTCGTACGTTCACTATCTTTAATTTAAGGTCATTCATGATATTTTTTTCACCAAGCACATTTCTTTCACAAAGTTAACCGTTCTTCTAGGTTTTAATAATGTGTTGAACAGTCCTCAACCCAATTCCAGTCTTTTTTTTTCAGAATTTCTTTAGTTGTTTTCACTGCTAGATGGATACCAGCAATCTGACCTTTCTGAAACAAACATCTTTTTTACAACCACAGGATACATCTTCTGATATGGTTGTTAATAAAGTGAAAAGCTGCATCAGTTGGGATAAAAAGGCTTGTTGCCAGTTGGAGCATATCAATCACTGCGGTAATTATCCAATTAAAGGCTCGTTAGTATTTGCTTATTCAAATCCAAAGGCTGCCACCCCCCCCCCCTTTTTTTTTCTTTCTTTTTTGCCTGGCCAGGCAGTGTACTTTTGTATAGTCCTGTCTGTATATAGATCATATAGATCATATAGATTTTTCCATTCAAAAAGTTCTCAGATTGCTTATTGTAATATTGTAGGGTTGCTATAGTAAACAAAGTATAACAGTTTGTGCAAACAAAGCTAACATTTTAACAATAATATGTCCATAAAATGGTTGATGATATTAGATAAAAACACTGACATAAACACTGATGAGTAAATATAAGTAAACTATAGTCACTGACTACTTTCCTGTTGCTTCAAGTCATATTAACCTATATCATGACTGCACAAAATAAAAAGTGCTGTTATACAAACCTTGGTCACAATATGTGCCAGTGGATAGTTTACCACAGTGCCTTATATACAGCTAAAGGTAAACAGAACGAGCAGCACCACCAGGACATGGGCATTCCTCACAGAGTCAGCAGAGCTCTCTGTACATTCATCCTGCTCTTTCTTCCCCACCTCTTCTTTGTCTTCAATGTCTACTGTGTGTGTTGGCTCTGTACTGTCACAGCGCTCACCCTCATACCCTTCGTAGCAGTGGCAGTAGAACCTTTTTTCCAGTTGTTGCAGTTCATGCTGAGAATGCCAGCCAGTGACAGTAAATGTGCCATTGCGGTTTGAGTGAATGCGGTAACTGGTACGGCTCAGGTGCAAGAAATGTGGTGCCCGTGGGTCTTTCCGTACACAACGACCATTGGACTGGCAGAGATATTCACTGCACACTTCAGCTGCCCGGGTCACATTGGTGATGTACTGGCCCAGTCTGTAGCTTAAAAATGTTTTTACCCTGGAGCAGTTTTGCTGCAATGACATGTTAAGAACCAGTTAATTAAGTCTTTTCTTTCAAGATCACTGACCCAATGGGTACAAAGAGAATAGAATTTTTATTTATAGTTTTTTTGACTCTAGGGTAATAATTTTTTTTTCCCAAGTACACTATAGTCATAGTCATCCATCACATCTGCTCCCAGAATTGATTAGATTTACCATATTCAATTTTTCTACTTATTCTATTTTCCTGTGCTACTGGCACGACCAGATTCCTTCAGCTCAGAGCACTCATTTTCAAACTGCCTCTGGCTGACTTTTGCCAGCTAAACTTTTCTACAGGTACTTAGAGTCATTTGAAGGTCATTTACTGTAGCCTTTCAGTCCAGCACAAAGCCACTGAATAACATTGAAAAGAACACCAATTAAAGTCACTTACTCTAGAAGAAGTGAGGTTAAGGTCGCCCCAGATCACAAAGCCTGAAGCACCTAAAGCAGCACTTTCCCCTATTGTGTGTATTAAATCCTTCTGTAAAACACAATGAAATGCCATCACAACAAGTTTGCTGTATGATAAAGTAGACATGCGCCACCATGCTCTATTAGAATGTGTCAGTCAGAATTCTTCAGACTTTCCTCTAATAAGTTAAGTACCTCCTACAGCATACGGCCATTCACAATTTTACCATTGTCACTTACCTGTTCATTATTTATAACTGCTTGTTTTCCTGTGTTTGCAAAGAACTTTATATTGATTGCAGAACATCATTCTTGAATGAACTAAGGAATGTTGAATGTTTCACCACAAGAGGGTGCACTTGGTTTTACAGTAGCTGTCCTAGTAAGCATGTAATACAAGTAAATCTGGAAATTAGTATGAATGCATGAATGCAGTCCCACTTCTGTACTGTGTTATGGCTCTAATCGATAAATCTAGGCAGAGTTTATAGCTGAGGTTAGAGAATAGAGTGACACAGTCAATAATGGTACACTAGGAATAAATGGTAAATCGGGAACAAACCAAAAACAGGTTAAACACAAATTAATTTAAATTAAGACAGGAAATTATCAAGGGTCACTTACAAGAGTGCAAAGTTAAAATAGAAAATGTGACAAAACAGCTGCTGAGCATACAGTGGGTATAGAAAAGTATCACTCCCCTTTAAAATAATCACATTTTGTTGCTTTGCAGCCTGAAATAAAGACAAACATGTTTTTTGTTTTATCTGGCTGTATGAACTCAGTGCAACTTTTAATATCCAAGTGAAAGACATAACACCAACATGTTAGAGGAAAATATATATTAAAAAAAATAAAAAACAGAATCACTAAGTTGGAAAAGGATCACCCCCTTGTACCAGTATGTTGTTGGACAACCCTTTGCTTTAATTACAGCTGTTAGACTGTTGGGATATGCCTCTACTAACTTCACACATCTAGACTTTGCAATATTTGGCCACTCTTTTTTTGCAGAACTGTTCAAGTTGAGTTAAATTTGATGGTGATGATTTGTGGACTGCAGTCTTCAAGTCATTCCACAGATTTTTTAATGGGGTTTTAGTCTGCACTTGGCCATACAAGAACATTCGCCTTTTTCTCCTTTTACCACTGGATGGTTTTGTTTGTGCTTTGGGTCATTGCCATGTTGGAAGATATCAGTCCCTGGTGCAAAAGAAACACCCCTAAGAAGATATTACCACCTCCATGCTTTACTGTTGGAATGGTGTTATTTGGATGGTGAGCTGTATTGATTTGGTGTTGTGGCCAAATAATTCAATTTTACCATAACAACTTTTTCCATGTGGCCTTAGCATCTTTAAGGAGTGATTCTCGGCCTTTCTTGAGGGGTGCCTTTTTTCTAGCAATGCTCCCATTTATTTTCTTATTTTTTATTCTTTATTCTTTTGACTTTTGCTTGTGTACAACTCTATTCCAGAAACCGGAGAACTCGGAGGAACTGGATAAAACAAAAACTGTGTCTGTCTTCACAACAAAATGTACAGTAATTATTTAAAGGGGAGTGATTCTTCTCTATACTGGCTGTAAATCATTTTATTATTACTATTAAATTATTACTTTTCTTATTTGGATTTATTTGTTAGATTTACACTTTTCATTGATTGTTGCTAATTCATTAATTGCATAATCCATTATACAAATATGTGTTGTATTTCAAATGGTCCAACCTTGGTCCTGGAATTTACATTTACATTACATTTAGGCATTTGGCAGACGCTCTTATCCAGAGCGACTTACATTTTTTTATCCCATTATACATCTGAGCAGTTGAGGGTTCAGGGCTTTGCTCAAGGGCCCAACAGTTGCAACTTGGTGGTTGTGGGGTTTGAACCTGGGATCTTCCGAACCATAGTCCAATGCCTTAACCACTGAGCTACCCCTGGCCCCCTGGAATACCACATATCATAAGCAAATTAGGGTTTTCCATGCTCTAACACACCTGATCCCATAAAAGAACTAATTCATTAACAGTTTTTTGTGTGGTGACTGTGTTAGAGCCAGAAAAAAATTAATTGTATACTCCAGGATCAGGGTCAGGATCCCATTTATATGCTTGAAGCAGTATATGTATTTACCTGTGTTAGGAATGTCATGGCTTCATCCCTGTACCCAAGCCTTGTGTACACAAAAGTGGGCAGCTCGTAGGACAGTGAAGTCATGGAAGCCAGCCTTAGAGACTCTAGTACCCTATTCTGGCAGAAGTGCAGGTTGCGAATGTTGTCCATGTGGTCTTTACGGATTGCCATTGCAGGAAAGAGTGCAGTACTGCTGTTCCACAACCATAACAGTTCATCATTGCGCGTGCTCTCCATCATGGGGCAGTAGCCACTGTAATTGTGTATGTGCACATTGTAGTTATGGCAGTCTGGATAAAGGTAGAAGCCCCAAAGGCCTTTTGGTCGGGCTCGTATGCCAAGCTCCAGTGTGCCCTGCATAAATTCCATGGCACTCTTTTCAAAGCGTAGACGCGCTAGTTCCTCTATCTGATCATCCGTCACATTGATATAGGCTCGGGAGACAAGTTCACGTGAGCGTTGTCGATAAATGTCCTTCCTCTGCCAGTTGCGGTTCCACTGAGGCCTCCAGTACTCCCAGTCAATGACAGCTAGACCTTGGAAATCTTCTGAGGGAATGAAGTGTGCAATATCTTTGCTAGCTTTGCTGAGGTGAGCTTCTAGACTGCAGTTCTGAGGAAGGCCTCCATTCACTGCTTCACCTTGCTCTGTGTAAAATGGGTAGTAACCCAGACGATTTGGATAGAAAATGGTGACATCCTGACCTGTATGGACAGCTCGTGGACTGCCACTAATGTGAAAAAGGTCCAGACTGATGTTCATGTTGTATTTGACGGCACACAAGTCAAGTGGTGCATTCCATGCAGCCAAGAATGGCTTGCGGCCCACCAGGGGCAGCTTGGCAGGTTTATGGATGAACGTAGCATGCACCAAGAGTAATGGCAAGGAAAGGACAAGGACACAAGCGACAGGCAGGGCTTGATGCAAGGCCCCACAGGGCACACCGGGCATCCTGCTTTCTCTCTCACCAAAGAGAACTGTCAGTCATCCTATGAGCAATGACAGGGACAGGATTAAAAATTAATGGGATGGAAATGGCCCAACAGTAGAATCTATGGGCAATGTAATCACAATGATACCCTTAAACCAATTTGAGTTTAAAGTCTTGAGCTGAAAGCAAAAGAACAATGGAGTGGGTTTTTTGGGGGGCCTCTTGTTGCTTTAACTGTTATTTAGCAGTTAAATTATTTAGCAGAGGATTTTAGTCTGCAACCAAAACATGCTAAGCTGACCATCAGAGTAATAAGCACCTCCAACCACAAATACACACCAGCATGGCAGCCACATACCCATAATCATAGCTGCCCTTGCCAGAAGCCTGTCTAAAAACTGGAGCTTTAGTGAGATCTCTCCCAACACATGGTGGGGTTCATAAGGAATTGCCACATGTTCGAGGCTTATTATGTTTTTTTTATGTTGTGGTTCTTTCCTACAATGGGGGTGTTATGTCTGCTCATAAAAATAATTTTAAAAAATAATAATTAAAAAAGATTATTCTATACTAAGTTGAAAAAGTTTGTCATTTTAGGTGATGTTGCAGCTAAGGTGGTTTCAATACATCGTCAATACATTGGGTAAAAGTGAGTTTAATGGAACATTAACAAATGATTTACAACCTCTACCAATGTAGGGAATCATTCTGGAGTAACCATGGTGATAATAACATGTAGTCGGATATTATTAATGGCAGTCATCAGCTAAATCAATAGTTGAAATGTGGGGTTCAGGATGAAGTACTACAAATGAAGTCAGGATGCTGATCACTGGGGTGGTTACTTTAGTGAGATGGAAAAAGTTTAGCTAAAGGCATTGGATCTTCCCCCTTCATGGCATCTGTCCCATGCCATGAGGGGGAAAAGTAGACCACATCCTCAGGAACAAGCTCTCAAGATTCTATACTTGTGCTCCTAATATTCTTATATATTCAACAACTCTAGGATACCAAAACAAAGTATATAGAATTGCAACACTGTTGGTGTTGGAAAGATGCATTTATCTCGGAGCCTTCTAAAAACCTCATCTGTCTCTGGTTGGAATTATGCTGGATGTAATTATGCAAGTGCTTGTTGGTAAATGTTCTTTTTTTATGAAAAATTTCAGTCAATGTCTTTAGAGAAACCACATACATCACAGACCATAGTTCCAATGACCTGATGAAAACACTACAGATCATCATTCAGCTTGGAAATATGGGGTGATTATGGAATATGGAATAAGTAATATGGAATGGTTTCCACAAGTGAATGCAGCTGGTTTTCAATAACCCAAGCATAAGCCTCACTTTAGGAAAAGGGGTTTAGTATGAAATACATGAGCAGAGCTGCAGTGTAAGTATCATTCAATAACAATATTGACTCTGCTTACTGTGCATAAATAATTAGGTACAATTTCAGTTAGTGTACATTCTCATAAACAGAAGGTAAAAGTATTTTTTTTTTCCACTGGTACAGTATAATTCAAATATTGCCCAGGATTATTCATCTATGTATGTGGTGGTTGAAACCTTAGATATGAAATTATCAAAGTCACTGTATAGCCTAATCAAATTTCCACTGTTGACCTGAGGTCATGAAATGACTTGCTTGCACTTAACAAGGGATCTTATGACCCAGCTTCAACAGTATACTTTGTTCATAATTACTTTTAAAGAGTACGGCTGCAATATATTGAATAAAGTTATTGTGGCTTAAAATACAGTCAAGAAAATAATAGCTCAAATATTTTAACTGGTTTTATGTTGTACCACACGTAAAACTCTAGTCTACACAGAAAAAAATCCAGTGCTGATTAAACTCATCCAGAGTTCATTTGAGTCCAACTGGACGTATATAAACACTGTAGAGTGTTAATTCATCGCTGGATTATGTAGAAATGCTCAAGCTTGAAGGTTTACCTGTTTTACCTCTCTCTATCTTTTAAATAACAAGGCAGTGTGTGTGTGTGTGTGTGTGTAAGAGTACTCACTCAAAGTTTCTGCAAGTCTGTTTCAGCCCCACTGCCCTGTGCACACATTACATTGCCCCTTCCGTGTCCCCAGCATGTGAACATGCTTTCTGTCGCACAATTCATACACCCCTCTTTTATATACAAAGGCAGAGAATAGGCGAGTGAAAAAGGGAGAGTTTCCTGAGAAGGAGGAGAAAACAACCACTGAGACTCAAGGGAAGGGAACCACAACACTATGATTAACATAGAGGGAGGAGAGAGAGAGAGAGAGAGAGAGAGAGAGAGAGAGAGAGAGATATTGCATTGACTATTTAAGTAAGATTATGTGTATATGTGTATAGGAAGGTGCTCTCTCTCTCTCTCTCTCTCTCTCTCTGTGCGCAACGGTTCCACACCTATCTCACATCTTTACCTCTACACCTGTTCATTGCACATGACGTTTTCATGGACAACACTTTTTACGTCGAGACCCAATTGCTCCTCATATCACTCTTCCTCTGGCCTGTCATTGTCTTGTTTTGCTCTCTTAGTCATTGTCTGTTGTTGTACTTGACTAGACATTAGTCAGAAATGTATTTTGGTAGATATAATTAAGGGTGAGAAAAACAATACTTCTAAAGGTGGCACTATACGGTGCTACAGTATCATGCTGATGGCTAAACATTAATTATAGGTAAAGAGTGCTGTTTATAGAGGCTTAATAATATAATCCTAAATACATATTTTTTAGGGTGTACATATCTCATCGATTTCCCTGTGGTTATAGATAGATAGATAGATAGATAGATAGATAGATAGATAGATAGATAGATAGATAGATTGATAGATCGATAGATAGATAGATAGATAGATAGATAGATAGATAGATAGATAGATAGATAGATAGATCATATTTAACAATCCTATTTAAATCATCTTCACGCTTATTACTTGGTCTGTAGTAGAACTGATTAGTTTAGTGCAATTACATGTAATCATAGTGATTTTGCACTTTCAGGAATCCATATGGCAGGCACATAACAGGGGCATGCAAAAACATATGTTCATAGGTTTTTTTTTTTCATCAGACACCTTAATTTAAAGCCTGTGCATATGAAAGCTGTCATGTGTTTGTACATTTAATTGCATTTTTATGTCTCACTCAGGGGCAGGATCAAAGTACTACTGTTACTGCTCTAATTAAACCCAATATGAAAGAGTTTCCAGGATTCCACACTGCTCTACTGCACATCAAAATGTATCTTGCTCATGAAAAGCTAGGTTTGAAGACCTACATAATAAAAATATCCTTTGTAACTTCATTAAATTTCACTTTATTTATATGGAGTTCTGTATGAATACATCTACTTTTTAGCATTTCATTTCATTTATTACATTTTGGAAACAATGTATTTGGGATGTTTTTAATATATGCATTATATGAATTAATCATATTATTTTTATGCCAGAAATTATAATGATGTATAAATCCCTTCTTTTCCTGGTAAATCAAGTGGGTTTTTTTTATTTATTTTTTTTTTTTTTAAATGTCCAAAAATGACAGGAGGCATTATAACTCATTAACAGATACAATAGTCCCATTTGGATCCAGCAGCGGGTCATGCATTGCATGATCCATGGGGTGCTGGAGGCTTCCACTCTCCTCCATGTAGTCGCCTTGTAGTCTGCGTGCAGCCAATGTGGAGACATGTTTGTTCCAATGGGAGGAGTGGGAGAGAAGAAGAGGGGGTAGGAGTGCTTTAGAAGAAACCACATTCCCACAACCGAAGGAGTGGGATGGTTATGTTGGCAAAGAGCTCTGGATCTTTCCTTACCTCTTGTTCCCCAAGAGAGAAAAAAAAAGCGAATGTGTTTCTGAGGTGTAACTAGCAGCCGCTCTTCAAATGAACCCTTTTGGGGACTTGGAAGAAAATGTTTACCTTCTTAAAAAGCATATTTTTGTTAAAGTTATAGACCTTAAGAAAAAATGTATTGTAATAAGTGTCCATTGTGCTTTTAGGCAATATGTTTCTTGTTATGATGTTCTTCATCTGTAAAACCACTCCTGCAAATTTGAAATGATTTCTTTCAAAACTTTAAACAGCACTGCGTGTGTGTGGATTGAGTCACTAGATGCATTTTTCAGGAGGCCCTGCAATTATAATTCAATCATGTCTGACAAAAAGTTTTTAAAGCATATTGCATGGAAAACACTAGGGGGCCGAATGCTTCTCATCCTTAAACACAGTCCTATAACACGTTTTGCCTTTTAGATTGTGGTCAAAATACAGACCCTTTAGGAAATTAAACTTTGAAAAAATTTTTTTATAAACATTCTATAGACCAAAGACAGGGCAGACACAGAACAATTCGCAAGAAACAAAAGGGTTTTTTTCAGTTGTGGGAAGAAGGACAAAGATGTGTTAAAGCTTTGAGGCCCCACTGAGGTTTGGTTGAAGTAAAGCAACCTCGGAATTCAGACAAAATGTGGTCCGGGACGCTCATAACTGTGGTAATAAACCATTAAGTAATTCTCATTCCTAGACTTGCTTTGTCTTTTTTGATTCATGGTAGTTACTGAGAGCTAGTGGCTGCAGATGTCTAGGATGGTCATATGGTTAGTTAAATGTGGGAGAATACTTGGTCTGTCCCCTGTTTTGAACAAAGGGTAGAGTCGACAAATGTTGAATTTGTCATGAAGATGGAATATACTATGTTTTTGTTTTTCATTGGCTTCAGTCTGAGCTGTGAAAATGTCTTGCGTCAAATGAACTGTGTAAGCATTTTGTCACATTTTAGCCTATGCCTATTTTATTTAGTCAGTCAGTAAATTACAGGCTTCCTGTTTGCTGAATTCAACTATAAACAGCAATTAGCAACAAGTGCATGTGACACACCCTGTCCATTTTAAAATGTAATACTAGCACTTGCAGGGGTCTTCCTGTGTGTGTGTGGGTGTGTGTGTGTGTGTGTGTGCGTGTGTGTGTTATGAGAAACAGCCAATAGAAAAGTGTGATCATGACTACCTCATCAATCTTTTTCGCCGGCTGGTAAAATGAAAGTTTTCACAAGTTGTTCTTATGTTGTGCATCATGTGTCCTTTTGCCTCTGACCACATTTCTTCATACAAGGTGGGAGGTCTGTTTCATTAAACCACACTCTGGGCCCTGTGCCCTGGCATCAAATTAAGTCTCTCTTTAAGTTTGTAGCATCATGTAGTATTTGGTTTGCTTATTCAGATGGGGCATTTCTTCACATCACAAACCAAGGATGAATTACATATTCCTAACTCCAAAAATGCTCCCACATGATGTAAACCATACTCCAAGACTAATGTTTTTCTTGATGCTGGCAATTTTTGCCATTTGAAACATGCATAAAGTTTTACTCATCTCAGTGCATTTGAAAATGGCATCCCTGTAAATCAGGTTTAGCGTATGAACAAATCGGACTCTTTTAAGTCCGATTTAAGTCCATTCTTGATTTTTCATGTGTTCATACAATATGTTTTAGGTTACTAACCATTTTAAATATATAGACGCTATTTTCAGAAAGGTAAACTATCAAACTCTGTGAGCTAAAGGAAGGAATTGCTCATCGTGTGACCTATTTGTGTGTTCAACCACAAAGCCATCATGTTACATTTTATGTGCAGCAAAGGACTCATAATTGCAAAAGAGCACCAAAATATCACTTACACATTCCACCAAGCATAGCCCCTGCTAAGTGTACTACAGAGAATTAGTTCCAGATTTCTATTTAAACTTTTTTTTATGTGCTATTACTGTACATCATTATTCATTGCTAATGCAATTTATATTTTATAGTTACTGGGCAAAAGTAAGCATACAGACATGCAGTATGCCCAAGAAAGGTGACTTAATATGCCGATGCATGCCAATGATCTCGAAATGTAAACCTGTGCACAAGACTGAAGTCGAGTCTACTGAATCATGCTAAACACCAGTATTTCAGTAACACTTTGTTTTGTACGGCATAATATACAATATTTAAGGAATAATATACACTATATGGACATGGGTATTTGGCCAAACCTACAATGATATTGTATCCAAATACTCAATACGAAGTTGGTCCCCCTTTTGCAGTTACAGTATAACAGCTTTGACTCTTCTTGGATGCTCTCCACAAGATCTTGGAGTGTTTCTGTGGGAATTCATACCCATTTATTCTGTAGAGGATTTTATGAGGTCAGGCACTGATATTGGACGGTCACTGATGCGGGCCAGTCATGGTCTTCCACACCTAGCTCAGTAAATCATGTCTTTATAGTCCTTGTCTTGTGCACTGGGACACAGTCATTTTGAAATAGAAAAGGTCATTCCCCAAACTGTTACCACAAACTTGGAAGCATAACATTGTCCAAGATGTCTTGGTATGCTGAAGCATTAAGATTGCCCTTCACTGGGGATATGGAGTTTGATTGAGAAATCTGAATTCAATAATTAACAGGTCATATAGTGTAATTAGATAATAAAAATATTGAAAGCTACACAATACAAAAAAACCTGGTGGCACAGAAGGACACAATCTCAGTTCTACGGTCTGTATGGAATTTTGCAACTTCTCCCCTTGTTTGTATGGGTTCCTCAGTTTCCTCCCAAAAATATAATGGTATAAGTGTAATTGTATATGTGTGTGTGTGTGTGTGTGTGTGTGTGTGTGTGTGTGTGTGTGTGTGAGATCACGTGTATGTGCATGTTTGTCCTGAAATGGATGAGCATCCTATGGTGTGTGTTACTATCTCATATATGTTATCACCTTATGCCCAATACTTCCAGGATAGAAACTGTAGCACTGACCAAGGATACAGTAGATATTAAAGATGAATGAATGAATGAGTGAATGAATGGTTAGGACATGATGTTTTAGGATTTTCTGTTTCTGTTCTGTTTTCAATTTCAATTTTTATTCAAAACCAATATGAGAAGAAAAGAGGTGAAACCTGTGCTTACTTTGTCTCTGAAAAACATACCATTTGTGGTTAGCATGTGAGTGAAAGTAAAGTGATAGTTAGTGGAAGAAAAAAGTCAGAAGAGACACTGCTGTGATCTGTGGATCTCTGTTTTTACCAAGCCACTTCAAAATCAGAGGTACTGTGCTAACTACACTGAGGTGCTTTTGTATTCATATTGGATGAGAGAATATACACCATTACAGAATCAGACACATTTCCATAAGCGGTCTTTTATGTACCTTATTGAGTGTAAGACAGTAATTCAAATTTGATATGTTGATTGTTACTCTGTTTTTATACAGTACATCATACCCTTATCATTTAAAGGCTTGTGATTGCAGTTTACATAATTTTTTTCCCCAGAACTACTGTCTAGAATTACAGTAATTACCGCTCTTTATTTGCTGAAAAAACTAACAATCAGACGTATAAAGTTTAGCTGTTGAGGCTACAGTAGAGTTGCGTATATGAAACAGAGATGCATCTAAATAAAAGTTTGTGCACTGTTTAAATATGTATTACACAAATCACCAGCAACATGCTTTCAGGAGATCAACTTTATATTAAATATACACATACAAACACAAATATACTGAATGACCAAATAGAGAGAATGACCACCAATCTGTTCCGTGTTAAGACCTTTTCTTACCCTCTGTTTTCCAGGAACGAGTCCACAGCTGCTAGTGTTGGATAAGTACACTTCCCCCAATAAACTACACGATTCCTTTGCTCTCCAGATTCCATTTCTGGTTTCTGGAAATGTTCTTGTACAGACAAACAGCTGCAAGGTGCGTGCCTAAACGCCTGACAAACCTCTTTGTGCAGGTTCAATCGTTTCTTCATTTGTCTGTTGTTCGTGCACAGAGATTTTTAACATGCTAGCATCAACAAACAACACAAATGCAAATAAATATTTTAATCCTGTCTGGGCCTCGGTTTTAAAGGATGATGAAAGCAATAGAGCAATTATTTTGTATTGGAAAAACAAATTACCATTCCCCCCAACACATAGTATTTGGCATGAAATGAATGCATTCCATATAAGCCAGTTAACATGCATGTTCCAGCTATACACAATGATGTTTTCGTTTATACTGTAGATGATTCAGATTGTCTGTCTCTCACTGTGCAGTAATCTCAATGTTTTGAACGTTTTGTGAAGTGATTTTTAGTAAGGGTATTTGAAGAATTATTGTCATATAATTGTGCATACAAATTGGTCAGTTGACTTCCGCACAGTCTAAACACTATTTTATTGAAGAGAGAAAAGTACAAACAGAATGGAAATGTTTTCTCAGAATTTCCTCATACATTTGCCATTATTGATGCACAGCTGCACAGCTTGGCTACAGAGGTGACATTAATGACATAAAAGCCCAGTGGACCATCAATGTATTTTGTTACATTTAAGCAGTTTTGCTACAAAAGCATGACTTAGTTCTGTAAACAGTTGACAGCAGAATGTGCTAAATGCCATTTTTGGACTTTTACTCATTTTGACAACTTATTATTCTCTGACACACAAGGTTATCTGAAACTATATATTTAATTTGAAAATTGGTACATAAGCTTAGAAGCTTTTATACTTCAACGTTTAGAGCAAAGCTTGATGTGTAGCTACCCGATTTGTGAGCAAAAGTCGAGGCTTCTTAATGAGTCAATCACTTACATGATATTGCCAAAAGTATTCACTCACCTGCCTTCACATGCATATGAACTTCAGTAACTGGTGTGCAGTCATGTTGGAACTGGTGTTTTTTAGGATGTGGGCCCCATAGTTCCAGTGGAAGGAACTTTTAATGCTTCAGCATACCAAGATATTTTGGACAATTTCATGTTCCCAACTTTGTGGGAACAGTTTAGGGATGGCCATTTCCTGTTCTAACATGACCATGCATCAGTGCACAAAGCGTTGATAGAAGCAAAGATAGAACACCTTTGGGATGAATTAGAGCCAGGCCTTCTCGTCCAACAAGAATGATCAAAGATTCCCATAAACACACTCTTAAACCTTTTGGTAAGCCTTCCTGGAAGAGCTGAAGCTGGTATAGCTGCAAAGGGAGGGCCAACATCATATTAAACACTATGGATTGGCCTCCGAGTGGCGCAGTGGTAAAGTGCTCGCCCTATCATCCGGAGATCGCTGGTTTGGTTCCCGGGTGATGCTGTAACCTCTCACAGCCGGAGGTCTCTAGAGCTAAATTGGCCGAGCTCTCTCAGCGGGGAGGGATGAGAGGTATGAGAGGTATTTAGTGCTCCCACATTAATCACGGCTCTACGCCATTCGGGGCATCTGTGAGCTCGTGCATGTGGAGGGAGCGGATAGCGCTGTCCTCCGAGTGTGTTACGACACCCCCAACGGTGCGTGAGCAAGCAGTTTGAAAAAAAAAGGTCGGCTGGTGTCACGTGGTTCGGGGGAAACACGTGACAGCCCTCAGCCCTCCTGGCTGAATGGTAGCAAGTAGCCTTAATGTGGGAGCCCCCCCTAGTGACGGGAGGGAATTGGACACGACTAAATCAGGGAGAAAATCGGAAAGAAAAAAAAAAACACTATGGATTAATAATGTGATGTTACTGACATACATATGCATGTGAAGGCAGGGAACGTTACGTAAGGCAAAGATACTTCCTGTTCAACACAGCAGCTGAGTGTTTTAAATGTGTTCTAAATGTGGTTTAAAAGGGTTTTTTGGAGAATGTTGAAGCCAAGAAAAGTAATAAATGACCGACAGGTATGCGTCACATAACATCCATGTTTTAAAAATAGGACATTATGCAATTTTTATGTTTTTTTAAGCTCCATGTTACATACTAAAGGCTTTGAGTGATAAAAACATACAATACACACACTGTGTGTGCAAAGCAGTTTGTTATATGGTGTATACTTGTTCTATAAAGTGAATAGAGAGGAAGGCTGATGATGCTGTTAACTTACGTTCTGTCACTGCTTATAATATTTCTTATGATCTTCAACCATCGTTGTAACTAAAAAGGTTTTGTTCCAAATCACAATCAAAGAATGGGTTTGCTATATTTTTTTATTACAACTTAACCAACTGCAGGCTGTTGCTGTGCAGCTATAGTGTATATTTTTGAAAAATCTCACAAAAATATTTTGGCTTAAGATTTGTGCTATTTAATAACTGTGTGACTTGAATAAAACATGCACAAAATATTCTCTATCAGCAACAGGTTTTGCTTCATTTGAAAAAAAAAAGTTTTTTTTACCCTCATAACTACAAAAGTGGAGTTATTTCACTCTGCTGTCAAACTGTTCATATTTAATGATTCACTCATTCATCTTCTATACTGCATATCCTGTGTACAGGGTCATGGGGGCTTGAAGTCTATCCTAGGCGACTTACTGTAGGGCACAATGTGGGGTACACCCTGGATAGGGTGCCAATCCATTGCAGGACTCACACACACATACACACGCACGCACTACAGCAATTAGGGAATGCCAATTAACCTAATCTGCATTAAAGTGTGGGAGAAAACCAAAGTACCCAGAGGATACCCTCCAAGCACAAGGAGAACATGCAAACTCTGGAGGTGCGAGGCCACAGTTCTAACCACTATACCACCATGGCACCAAACTGTTCATATGCATTCAGTAATTAAAAACAAGATGGCAGTAAATAAACACCAGAAGGTCTAGGGATTTGATGACAGTTATTTTCACAAATGCAGTAAAACACAAACAGCTAAATAATCCTCAACAGAACCATGACACCATTGTTGTTGTTATTAGTTATTATTAGTTATTTTCGTTATATGCTATGACTGCAGTTATGATATACAGTTGCGATATACAGTATAACTGCAGATGCACAAATGGCCTATGACATGGGTTTAGTCAATTGTGGAAGCTATATATGTAATGTCTCATATTGTTTTCATCATAAGAATGTTGAAACAACACAATGAATAAAGTCTTTTGTCTAAGTAGCGATTTATTTTTGTTTATTTGAAGCTTTAATGTTTGGTGTCACCTTGATGTTTCCTGAGAAAGGAAATGGAAAAATATATTTGTTCCAAACCCCCACCTGATCTGGAACATTCCATTCCTAATTATGTGACAGATTAATGTTTTACCATATCTAAGGAGTTCAAGATGTTTGGGAATGGAACTGTTTTAAAGAGGTTTTGTCAATCAAATACTAGACGAGAAATTAAAACAATCTGTTATTCAGGCAGTTTCCATGTGCTCTGCAAGAGTAAGGAATGTTTTTTTTTGTTTTGTTTTTTTAACTCTGGTAACATGTTACATTAAAGAAGAGTGCAATAAAAGGGGTTTATATTTTAAAATGTGTGAATATTGTATGGTCTTATTAAAGTGTTTTATCTACGACTTATATTATTCCCTCACTTCACCAGACAGCACAATTAAGCTCTACACTGTAAAAAACTACCTATAGAATCTACCCAAAAAATGTGAGGTAACAATTTGCATTTAATTTGTTTGGGTACA
>JAOVVA010000010.1:13015867-13028689 GCA_028565275.1 Leiocassis micropogon
ACTCTGCCTCCTGTCTTTTCTTCAGTGCCACTGTCTCTAAGCCATAGAGCATCGCTGGTCTCACCACTGTCCTGTACTGTATAATCCTTTACAGTGCATCTTGACCATTATTTCAGGTAGTTTAACTAGTTCCTTGTAAATAACCCTTCAATAAACAATGGTTTATTGAAATGGCAAATATATATATATATATATATTCTTGTTTATTTAGCAGTTATCCTGATTTTTGTAAGCTTTCTGTTCCAGTGCATAAAAGTGCTTGTAATATAATGAAGACTGAACAGCAGCACTTCCTTAAATCTGCAAGTAAACCTTAGCTGTTCTGTTCAGATATGTTACTATTGCTACATAAAAAAATACACGTAAAGACCTTAATCTTAATAGTTATTTATGTACACGCTACTGAATATACAGTATGTTCCATGTTTTGACTAAAAGTGTTTAAATATAGACAGGTGAAAAGTTTATTAATTGGAATTTTACATTCCATTCCAGGCCCATTGATGATAACTATATTTAAATATCTTCTTAAAATGTATCACATTTCACATATTCTTTCATATGTTATAATATCATGCAAATATTATGTGCATCATATGTTTCATTTAGCTTGAAATTTGTCATAATGCTCCCAAATGGACAGTTTTTTCAATTCCTGCTTTCTCAGTTGGGGGTGTTTTGGTTGAAGAATAAAGAATAAAAGGCATTAATGTTAGCAACATTATTGTTAATGTTAGTTTTTTATTTCAGAAGTCTAAATGCTAAATAAGAATAATAAGATATATATATAGTATATATTTTTTTACATTTTAATAATTTAAATATATCAATTTATTAATGTTCACAGATGTTCTGACAACTATCTTACTGACAGAACTGTAATTTGCCCCAATGCCAAGTGAACAGAATCAGATGATCTCATTCTTTTCTGTGGCATACATTTTAAGCATTCTGTGTTTTCTGTCTCTCATTGTTTTTAATATTTGATCTATAATAGCTTACTGTCTTTGAGTATATTAAATGAAAGTCAAATATATTATGTACACTGTCACAGATTCTTTATACTGTAATGAAATTATGTATTCAAATATGACATTCAAGTGTTTAAGAAAATAGTGGTGGAAGTGATCAGCCAGGCAAATTCTACCGCTCAAATAGGTTCATAAATAAGGAATAAGACTACTGTCGACTATGTTCCCTGTCAAGTTTTTATCGAATTGTTTTAAATAGATGTTAGCAGCTGAGAAAAGGCTAAGATTCAGGGCTTGTTGGCTGCTGATCCTGCAAGGAAGGCAGTATATTTGGAGAAGCAGACAGAAGCATAGCAGGGATTCGTTTAAAATGTATAAAATGTTGGTCACTTGGCATTGGGATAAATAATTTTCAGTTACAGAATGGAGTTCTATAGTTCTGTGGCAGAAAAATATTGAGAATAAATTATTTAAATAAGAAATCTATTTTATATATTTTTTCAGTTTTTATATTCATTATTTTAAAACTAAGACACCCCCAAATGAAAAGAGACAAAGCAAAAAGTATCAATATTATAATAATATTCTAATATTCTTTCCATTAATACGTAATATACAATATTTAAGAAAATATCTTAAATAAATAAATTCAACCACCTCACACTTTCAGGGTGAAGTGTTTAATTCCCGGCTTGGGTCTATATGCATGGACTTTGCATGTTTCCCTGTGCTTTGGGTTTCGTTCAGGTAATCTGATTTCTTCCAACTGTCCAAAGACATGCAGTTGGCGTTTCCAAACTGCATTTCCAAGCTGCCCGTAGTTTGTGAGTGTGAGTGCATTTGTGCTTGTGTGTCCTGCGATAGATTGCCACCCTGTCCAGGGTATACCCTGCCTAGTGCCCTGAATCCCCTGGCATAGGCTCCAGGCCTCCCACGGCTCTGTAAAAGATAATCGGTATTGAGAATGAGTAAGTGAGTAAATGCTGCTTAAGGAATTAACTAATGTGAACCACTGATTGATTTTATTGTTGCTTTATTTTGTTAATTTCTTGCTGTGCTTGGTGGGTTTTCTTTGGGTTCTCTGGATTAAACTCTAAATTAATATCATGGATTACAGAATTGTCAGATAAGAATTGTCAGATAATTGTCTCTCAGACAGCCATAGTGTCTGTCTGCATGTAATTTCTGTGCCTGTTCCTGCATGCTTTTTCTCTAGGGTTCTGGTTTTCTCACAATTTACAAAAACATCCCATGCATGCCATAGATGAACTGGCTAAGATAAATTGTCCCATAGGTATGATTGGGTGTGTATATTATTGTAGTATATAATTCCTGATGAATAAATGAATGGATAGGATTAATTAATCTCTTATTAGCATCTGAAACATATAATGCAATTAAATTATTGCTTTGGATACTTAAGTTCATGAATATTCTGCTCTGACAAAATATATTATTAAACAACTTCTATTGTATATAATAATAGTAACAAACTGTACCTTAGAACTATAATTGGCTGTGTGTCTCTAAGGAATATTGCATTTAGTTATTTCCTGTTCACCTGCTTGAGTGGAGAAATTGCTTCTGCTTATGCGATGGCTTTTCTTCTTTATTCTAACAGTTCGTAGTTGTACAAAAATATATTTCATTGTAATTCAGTTGGAGTTTCCCTACCTTTGAGGAAGTCTGTTTCTCTTCCTTCTTTTAGGGCTAAAACACACAGTGTGGCCCAGACCAGTGGTTCTCATCTGCAGTCCTGGAAGACTCCAGGACTCTGCACATTACTGTATAGCGTTTTCTCAGCTCATAGGGCGCCTGATTTATAATAGCATTTTACTAATTGAAGTGAGTAGGGCAGAGAAGGGAAAACTATGAAAAAACTGCAAGGTAGTTGTCCTCCAGGAACAAGGTTGAAAACCACTGGCCTAGACAGAAAAAGTCCTTACAGTGAATTATGCCGCCCTCTTGTGGCTGACGGTAGCTTATTTTGCGACACATGACAATAATAATAATAATAATAATAATAATAATAATAATAATAATAATAATTAGTACATATTGTAATATAATATTGTAATATTATAAAGCATACATTCTTCTGTGTCATGTTTTATAACATGTACTAATTTTATTTCATCATTATGATATGATATTTATGGGGGGTTGTTGAACTGGCTGGTTTTAGGGTTATATCACTTTATCCCATATACAAGGTCAGGGGGTCCTGGATCGTATTCCAGGAGGTTTACCAAATGAGGTTGGGGTACACCCTGTACAGGGTGCCAATCGCAGGGCATTGCAGGGCATTGCAGGGCAAACACACATACACTCATTCACACACTATGGGCAATTTGGCAAACTCCATGCACACAGACCCGATGTGAGAGTCAAACCCTCAACCCACAAGATGTGAGGCCACAGTGCTAACCACTACGCCACCGTGCTGCCTGTAATTGTAGACACGATAGAGTTAATAGCGCTTTAGTGCTTGGGACCCTAGTAATATGTGTCAAATTAACAGATTTTGCACCCACAAGATGTCAGTGTGACATTTTAGCCATGAGGCCCCTGGCATGAGACCCCACTGAACCATTTCTCCATCTGATCTCATCTCTCTCTTAGCTTTAATCATTGTTTAATCTTAAGCATAACCTAACAGGGTAAATATTGTCCCTAATGCAAAGTATCCAGTACTCATTCATTCAGGCCTTGTATTTCATTGTATTTACATTTACATTGAATTAAGTCATATAGCAAGGTACTTTCCTATAAATCCCCAAAGGCATGCCTCCCATTTAATGTTTGGGGCTCATAGTCAGGTCATAGTTTGCTTAGTCAGGTATTTTGTAAAAAATTATAATAATAATTAGGTAAAAGTAAAAGCTTGGAGGGATCATGGGCACAGAGAGTTTTTGTAAACTGGAACATTTTGGCGTCACCCCACCTCTTATGCAATGACTCAGGTTTGTTGACAGTGGAGTAAAGAGATGCCATATGTCCCAGGGTGTTACCTTCTGGCTTTGCCTTTTTGTTATGTTGTCATAGCTAGACCTCCTGGAGTTCCTGCCTGCACCTACTCAAAGAGTATATTGTTGTAAACCACGGCATGATGTCTAATAATCTATTCATCCTGATGCTTCTTCTGTTTAGAGCTTTATGTACTTGCAAGATACCCTCTGCTGCTGTACATGGTCACATATCAATATCCTACTTTTGGATTGCTGCTGTAATAATAAAGACCATGATGGTCATACTGAACATGCTCCTGGGTAATGACCCCACTATAATCCCAATATCATTTTCACCAACAGGTTCCCTTTTGAATCTGGTTTCTTCCTCATATTGTTTCAGGGAAAATAACCTTTACAATGTCACCTTAATTGCTACTAATATTGGTGGGTAGCACTGCTCACTCGTCCTCCGTGGTCTCCTGTTCTACCTAGAGCTCAGATAAGAGTCTGTATGTTTTCCCAGTGTTCTTGGGCATTTCTCCTACTGTAGGTTGCCTTATAATACCTAAAAAATGTGGGTAGGGACATTAGCTACACCTGAATGCATAGTGCACTGGATGGGCCTGGCTTCCCATCCAGGTAGTATACCCAGTGAACCTTATACAGAACCTTATACCCAGTGTTGATCTCTTTGAATAGTTTCCCATTCCACTGTGACCTTTGCCAGTATAAAGATAACTTACTCACTTGTTTCAAGAATTAAGCAAGTATTGTATCAAGCAAGTAACAATAGCATAATTCAATTAACATGGACCCTTTAAAATGTTCTCTGTGAATTTTGACTAAATTTGACATGTTTCTTCACAATCCTCAACTATCACCAGTTCTACAGATTTTTTCTTTACACTATCAGAGGTGTTGAATTATTTTCTGTTTACACTAAAGCTACTTTTTATTCTATTCTTATACAAGCTAAGGTAATTAGGCCTGGATTGGGATAGAAAATCTGCCCTGACATTTTTGGTCTAGATGACCCAAAACCTGAAGAAAAATCAATGTGCCTCTGTCCCTGAAAAAAGGGGGAAATTCTCAGTATGCCTGATTACCAATTCTGCCCTGAAGGTAATGTCTGGAAAAGTCTACCTTCATATTACTTACAGTATATTCACAGTCAGAATGCTATTGCTCCCTTGGGATCTCAGTTACCGATGGTGCACATGAGTTAATATGTGCCCCAAAATAGCCCAAAATGCCCCAAAGTACCCCAAAATATGTTTATCAATGTTTATTAGATTTGTGTATACGCTCAACCTAACAACTTTTTTTTAAATAACTCTTTGTAAACCTCAAATCAAATCAGCCAAATATGTGGCAGCAGCAATGCAAAAAATTATGACTTAAAATAATCAGTATGAAATCAGTAATCATGAAAATGTGGCATTAGTTAATTTTGGCTGGGATTTTCAGGTGCACAAGGTCTCTATATATTACACAGTATGCTGAAAAAATAGAAAAAGGAAAAAAATGTTTATATATTCGGTGGTAAGAACTTAAATAGAAACTTTTCATGAACATGACCAGAAAAAGCATCTCAAACAATCAAAACATGTTAAATCCCAAAATGTTACCACAACCTCGTAAGTATTACGGCATGATGCTGTGATATGACAATTTCACTGAATACTTACCAAAAAGTTGGCAATATAACTGTTATATCTTGATAAAATGCAAGATAGCTGCAAGAGGTTTTATTCATATAACTGTTAACTTTCAGCATAGTGGGAATGAACATACAGTAAGCCAACAAGGATCTATGAAAGGTATTCCTTTTCTATGAACTCTTGAATTAAATTTGAATTTAATTTTGGAAAATAATACTTACAGTTCCTTCTTTAATTTCTCCTTTTATAACAACCATTTGTATAATAATTTCAGAGTTCATAATTTCGTCCTGATAATGCACATTGCCACATGACAATATCATAGATTGCTCATAAACATTACAAATACCATCATTTTTGAGGCTGAGAATCACTCAATGATTAATTCTGCTGCCTACTGCAGATGGGAATCACTCACACCTAACATAGAGCACATGAATTGTAATGAAGCAGTCTGTAAAATCTGGCGAATGTAGATGATAACTAATGAACTTAGTTCCTCTTCATAATGTGCTTCTACAATGCATATTGTCTTGCTGTGTGTTTATCTGAGTGCTAGAGCAACATCTGCTATTATATTTTTATGTCCTGATTTTAAGGACCTTGTTAGTTCACTGCAAGTGGTGCCATTCCTAGTGTGTTTGTGGTCTTTGAGCCTTTTAGCTTAATCTGCATATTTGAGCCTTTTACATTTTCCTGTCTAAGAAATGTAATATTTATTTATTTTGTATTGAAACAATTTTGCATACGGAGTCACATATATGTTATTATGCTGAATTTGTATTTCATAAGAAAAGGCACCTCATGACCTGTGTTCATACATTTCTGGAATAATTTTCTTTTACTTAGTGAGCTTCTTAACTTTAGGCAGTCGAGCCTCATTATTGTGTCCCCCAAACGTCTTTCACTCAGGGCTTCATAGCCCTGAGCTGGCCCTAGCACGCTTTTGTCTTCAAGATCAGATACTGTATGTTGATAGATATCAAAAGCATCACAATTTTTGGTAGCAATGCTGGGTTTCGACAGCAGTAAAAAGGTTGTCTTAAGTGAAATCTACTTTTATTATTTCATATAATAAGTTGCACTTAGCACTAATTTCATCTTCAGTATTGTGATCACTGTTTTGTTACTAGGGGCCTTTATGCACCTTCAAGGAAATTTTGGGACTGTTTATGTGTTCCTATTGGGAAACCATCAATTTGTCCCATGTAGCCAGTCAGTGTTGAATTGATCTAGAACGAGATGCTTCAAATTGGCTTTACAAAACTCAACAACTAAAAATTATTGTTTACAGTTCAAGGCGTTTATGCATATTGTTTTATAAAATTATGAAAAACTGCTGCACTCTTCTGCATAAAAACAGGACATTGACAGGGAACACAGGTAATTTACAATCCATAAACATCAACAACCAGAGGGACCACGATCTGTTCAGCCAGAACAGGAATGTCAGCAACACTTATTTGCATAGTCTGTCGAATGCTCTGCAGTGTAATTAAATAATAGTGGTGGCCATGAGGAGGCATTCATTTATGCCGGAAAGTCACCCTGACCCAGATTATCTGTATCTGCCTTGTCTGTGAACTTCATTGGGCATTGAGTTGTCTGCCTGTTCACAAACACATCAACTTTTGCTCCACCATTCTTCTGAATTTGAACATCTGCTGTCTGAATCAGCTTGGTAGGTTGGTGGCTCTAAAAAAACAGGAGACAACTACCCAGTTCAGAAGAATGTTTGCTCACATCACATTGCTTGTTATTTCATACCCCCTGGTGTAAAATATAATTTTGTTGTTGTCTGTTTTCACTACTGTATTGCTGGGAATGTTACAGTACTCGCCAAACAGTGAGGCTTATGATATGCTGACATGGAGAAATGTTCCATCTTCCTTTCACTTTCACAGGTTTTTCCATTACCATCCCTTCCCTATTTGCCAGGAGAAGCTTTGAGGATACCTCAAAGAGAAAACATGTACTGGATCACTATGAAAGGGTACATACACATGCTCTTGCCACCAATCCGAAGCACTTCCACATGTGAGATTTGCAGCTCTGCTGTTGAGACTATCCACAAGGTAAACAATCATCTAGGTAAGAGTGTGTGCCCAAACCCTGCCAGCTGAGGCTCTAGGGCATCCTAGACACATTTTAAATACTTTGAATAGTAAAGTCTTCTGTACTTTAGATATTTCCTTTTTCTACTATAATTGTTTAAATTTTCTAGAAGCAACTGCAAGTCTGCAGTCAGTAAAGTCAATTTGCTCTGGTCTCCTACCAGTGTGTTTGACCTTACACTTTAATCATTGTGTTCAGGAGGCACTAGTCAGTTATCAAGCTCCAGTTCTCTAGTTACATAGGAAATAACCATCCCTAGTCATGTGATTTCAGAACTGAGGACATGATCCCTGGTAGTTCAATACATTGTGCATCAGAGGCTTTATCATAGCAAACCCTGACATAAACCCACATTTATATAATATGGTGGCAGCAATGTGATTCACGCTACCATGAAGGCAATCAGACTTTAAAACCTGTACAACATTCAAACACATAAGAGTGCCAAAACAATCTGTCCTGTATTTTGCTATTTGTAGTAAACAGGAAGAGGCAATCATTCAATGCCTCCTGAATCTGTGTGCCAGTGACTTGTCCAGGCACCAATGGCAGTGAGCACAGCATATTTTTTTACCAGGCTCCAACAATAGCGTCTGAATCAACCAAACTGGTCTCATCTGTGCAACCAGCCTCACTGATTTGTTGGCCTAGATAATAATATGCTTTGCAAACCAACATAACAGCAATTTTATATCCTGGCTGTATGTAGGAAGGCTTTTCCAACTTTAAGTTTCATCAGCCTGTACCACTAATGAGGTGTCTGGTCTTTCTACCACAGCATTGATCTTAAGCCAAGGCAGCCTCAACACCAGTCTGTAGTGCATTCAGAGCTGCTACTGTGCAACTGATCATGCTCGCTGCTAGCTATTCTGTGTTTCAGTATTTCAATGAAAAGCCTTTCTCATATTCCACAGGACTGCTCAGAGATGTCTTCTGCCCACACTTCTTCCTGCCATTCAACACAACTGAAGTGCTTAGACTATCTTTCTAATTGGCTCTGCAGCTGTATCTACTATAGGCTTCACACCTTGCTGTTTCTCCCACAGAACCAGAAAAAGGCATGTGCTCCATGCATCACTAACAAAATGATGTTGCAAAAATGATTGTGTCATTTTAAAATCATTTCCAAAATAGGTTGGGAAAGTTGGCAATTTATACTGCACCCATGCTGCATACTATCCATTCATCCATCCCACTTATTCTGTGTACGTTGACAGAGGGCCTGGAGCCTTTTTCAAGGAAATTAGGGAGCAACACTGGGTACACCCCGAATAAGTTGCCAAGCCTGAAATGCACAGGCATATAAACACTTGCAAACACAATCCCACACTGTGTTCAGGATCATAATCTATATAAAAATAAATATAATAATATATAAATACATTAACTATAATAAATACCATGTATTAATGCACATGCTTTGGTTGTGTAGGTTTTAAAAATAACAAGATTAACCAAAAGAAATGTGTGCTTTATTCATCTTCTTCCGTAACAAGACAAGCATGGGAAATTAGAGGTCACATTCACAGGGTGAGGACTTTATTAGTGCTTACTAAGAAATTAAGCAAACAAGCAAAATATTAAATTTGTGTCAAACAGCCCTGGCAGAACAAATTGATAAGAAAGTACACTAACAATACAACATATAATAATAATAATAAAAATAATAATAATAATAATAATAAATAAATAAATAAATAAATAATAATAGTTCACAAAGACAACGGCATATATTACAATTCATTCATCCATCTAGGAATCTCTGTAGTGCAAATAGAGACCAATGGACCCATTGGAGGCCAATGGTGATTACCATTGCATTTATTCCCATTTTACGATCGTGACGGGATCTGTGTGCATGGAGTTTGCATGTTCTCCCCATGTTCGGTGGGTTTCCTCCAGGTACTCTGGTTTCCTCTCACTATCCAAAGACATGCAGAGGAGGCTAATTGGATTTACATTCAAAATTTAATTGTATCTCAGCAAAGAAATGCTTTGTATGTGGACCTTTTTCTCATTGCTGTGTTTATGAACTCAGGTCAGGCCAGAGTCACTAATTTCTCTCAATGCTATGTAAATGAAGTCCAACAAATCATGTTTCTGTAGTTTAATTCATCTCCCAAGGATGTGCTTGTAAGAAAGCTGTGGCTTAAGAAAGCTCTGTGTTTCAGTACTGTAACTGTAAGAAAAATCTTACATCTATCTGGTACAGATGTGAACATTCTATGTGGCAGGACTGCCTGTAACAGCATTTCGCACTGTGCATGACTTGATCATTTACACACAGAGAACATGCAAAATCATTTGGAATCTTCCGCCTTCTATGACGTTGTAGCCCCCAGCCTCCAGTTTCACGAGTCTCCGCCCATCCCGAGCTCCGCCCCTCCGTCCGCATACTGCAGAATGCACGGGGAAATAGGGACAAACCATTCACCCCAGAGGTGGGAGGGGGGGCTTCAGGAATATGCCATGTAACTGGAACCGTTACAACAAATGTTGCTTACAGTTAACGCTTAACCTGAACGAGCTGCTATTTTAATGAACGAATCTTTCCATATGCGTTATATTGCTGTTAATAACACGTTAAACGACTGATTTTAAGACCCCCTTTCGCGGCTGCGGCATCGGTTCATCCACCAAGCTGCCATGTTGTTTTGAGGGATCGTTGTTGCTGTGGGAGTTCGGGATGAAAGTTTATATTTTGCAGTTTATCGCCTATTGAAACCTTTAAACTGACTTTTATCCGCTGGATTACAAGTTTTGTTGGTGAAGAGGCCGCGCGTTGAGAAAACCCAAGCTCTGAGTTGGCTCTTAACGGAATGCAGTTCCAGGATGGGCCGAGTGCAGGCCACGATGATGTCTGATCGCATATATTTCACATAAAAAAAAAGAACTTTACCGAGATACAAACACCCGGACTCATCGGCCTCCTGCTTTTGCAACATGAGTGCACCGGCACCTCAGAGAAGGCTGGCTAATGTGGGCTCTTTGCTTCTCACGCCACAGGAGAACGAGTGTCTGTTCAACTACCTTGGCAGGAAATGCATCGTAAGTTGTGCACACGGAGAAGTTCATTTGTCAGCTCTGTTTAATGATCCTGATAGATTTGGCAGAGGCATGTGGTGTTAAACGGTCGCTTTGCTGCGTTGATGTGTTCATAGCGGTGTTGGGTGCGATGCTAAGCTAGCCTGTGTTAGCCGGGACTGACATGCGAAATGCAGGTCATGGACAGTCAAGGGACCCGGTCTAACAGGGGGACAGAGACACCTCTCTCGTTTATGTCTCTCTATAAAGAGTCAGCCGTTTCTGCTGTCAGTCTTACACCGCGTCCTCAGTCCAAGTCCGAGCGGTGAGTTTCCTCCTGCAGGCTAGGCCGGAGCGCCGGGTTTGTTTACCTCAGGCACAAGGTGTCCATCTATCTGAATGTGCACAGCAACCTGCATGCAGACTGAACATGTCCATCCGGTAACCGTAGTTTTACTGCAAGACTTCATTCCCCCTTTTCACTTCTCCGCATCAGTTAAAGGGCAGCGTCATTATAACGGTTTATGATGCTAGGCACGTAGCATGAAGCATGCAGTGTTAAAGTGTTGATTCACTGCGTTCCCCTTGCATTGAGGTTAGCATAAGTAAAATCATTTACTTTTACAGTATAACTTGGGGTCCGTCCAATTTGTTTAAATATTAGCGAAATCCGCCTTCATTAACTAGTTACATTATGCATTTAATCTATGACTTAAACAATACAAATTTACACCATTCATAAGTTTACAGTTGAGTGAAGTTAATGTGAGCTGAGTTTTACCTCAGAGACAGAATAAGGGTATGATGAAGCAGCCTAGTTTTGATTGTTCGCTTCTTTATTTTAAAAGAAAAAAAATATTTCTGTAAGCATTCATTATTTTAAGATTATGAATATTGTATTAATATTAAAATGCATGACTTGTCAGGAAAGTGTAACCCTTGAGACAAGCTACAGTTACTCAGTTAACTATGCAGGAGTGATACTGATACTAGTTTTAAGGTTACAGATGAATGTCGCTTTCTTTCTTCAGACGGTAGAAGAGTGATTCCATGTCAGAAGAGTTTCATTGGGTAATTTGTTTGGTTGTAAATTGTTGCATTTTTGTTTCTTATTTTTTGTACATGAACCTGCCTTTTTCAGTGTTGGTTCAAAATGTTCAAAAGCTCAAGTGGAGTCTGTAGGAAATGTAGTGGGGCCGCCGGGCACTCTTGGGATTAATAGGCCTGTTTGGGATTTGAACTATTTCCTGCCGTTGTGTCCCAGGCAACAGTAAATGGCTTGCAGGGAAGCATTAACCAGTACTTCATTTGCCTCTCACTTCTGTATAACAGGTAAAGTTTGTGGCACCACATATGTATAATGAAGACAGTTCTCATCACATTCATTATGGTTTAGTTTCCCTCCTTGTCCAAGCTAAAACGAATTTGCTGAAATCAGCAACTTTTAGTGCAGAGTCAGGTTTTAGCTTCAAATATGTACAGGAGTGATGAGGAAAGCTTTCATCAAGTAAGCAATGTTAGTTGTAAATAGAATGACAGTGGTCAGAGTTGAATATGACTAGTACGTTCAAAGGGAAGCATCAAAGGGAAACATGAAAGGAGACAAATCTAATTTTGCTTTACATTTATTTATATTCCTGTAGAGCTAAGAGCATTGAAAATAATAATAATATTTAATGATATATATAAATATATATAATATAATATATTAGGGCTGTGCAATTAATCGAACTTTGATTTTGGGTCTCAACGATCACAAAAATGGTGTAATCGAAAAAAATGGTTATTCACTTTTTTAAAGTTATTTTGACCTGCGTTCTGACGCGCGCGCATCCGCATTTCGCCCTTCCAGAAGCCCGAACTCTCTCACTCTATACTGTCTGCAAAGAAGTTGCGTATGTGGTATCTGATCGCATTTAAAAATCAGCGAGAGTAAGGATGGCAGAAAAAGAGCAGCCACAGAAGTCTTTGGTCAACAAAAGAGATAGAAGCAATTCTGTTGTTTGGGAACAGTTTGGATTCAAAGAAGCGGACGTGGATCAAAAACATATTAGGTGCAAGATTTGCTACGCGGTTGTGTCGGCACCGGTTGGTAACACC
>JAOVVA010000010.1:13032340-13084698 GCA_028565275.1 Leiocassis micropogon
ATTATAGATTAGTATACACACACACACACACACACACATATATATATATATATATATGTGTATATATACTTGTTCGTATATATATATATATATGTGTGTGTGTGTGTGTGTGTGTGTGTGTGTGTATACTAATCTATAATTATTATCATTTCTAAAAAAAAAAAAAAAAAAAACATTACGATTGAAACAGTTACTCAGTACTTGAGTATCATTTCACCGAATACTTTTTTCCTCTTACTTGAGTAATATTTTGGATGACTACTTTTTACTTTTACTTGAGTAATATTATTTTGAGGTACAGCTACTCTTACTTGAGTACATTTTTGGCTACTCTACCCACCTCTGCTTACAACGTTTCCATACATGTGTGAAATAGTTACAAATGAAATCAGTTGAACAAATCAGGCTTTTGGGACAAAATTTATTTTTTGTTTAGTCTAGAACCTGTTGGTCTGTCACCTGCCTGTCTTTGAAAATGCACACAGTGTGCTCAATAAAATATTATGACAGACCATAGACTTGCATTATCTGTATTTTGTAATTTTATCTTTTTTAAATTAAATATGGGAAATAATCTTAAATTACAATACCCTCACAATCTCTCATAAGTCTGTGTACATTACTCTGATAAGGCAGACATTTTATTTGATCAGATATCATGTGTAATGATTTAAATAAAATAATTGTATTTTTTTTTTTACTTTATTACTCTGAATTTTCCTATACTTATTTGACGTGTAACACACGTTTACCATCAGTGAGGTAAGAAAACTCATGAGGTAAGAAAACCATCCTGTGAGGTAAGAAAACTCATTACACATTTATAAGTTCATAATTGTGAGGTTATGTGGGCAGTAAAGTGGCCATCAAGCTATTATCTAGCATTTGACAATTAATCATCATGCACTATGTGGCTAAAGGTATCCTGGTGACTGACCATCATGCCATATGTGTGCCTTGGCGAAATTATTGCCGCAAAGTTGTCTACACTGTAGCTTTAATATTTACCTTTACTGGAACTCCAAGGTCATGAGCAGTGAGACTCTGAAGGCTAGATTGGAATTCAGTCAGAAATACAGCAATGGGCCACAACATTTTAAACCAAGGTTAACCTCTTACAAAGGGAAAGGAAAGGTCAGTGTGTGTCTAAAATCCATTGTTTTTTCACCTAAGCTGTCATGTTATACATTTAGATGTAAATATCAGCAATTTATCATCTTACATATCTTTTAATCTCAAACTAAAACGATTTCAGAAAATCTCATTATCATGGCAGACCGAGGGATTCAAAATGGATCAAACGGAGTCAATACTCATTGGAACAAGTTCTCGGGGAAAGCATCTACAAGAATTTATTCTTCTAAATTGTTCGTAAGGCATTTTAAGATGCAGAGTTTTGATTTCCAGTAGGCTGAACTGAGGAGGTCTTACCAGTCATACAGCTGTATTAAAATAACATCCTTACTGTTTCCTTGGAACCAATATAAAAATAGCCGACACAGTATTGGCATATGAAAAGATTATTTACAGTACTCTTCAGAACAAAGAACAAGCAATTAAACATACATGAATCAAAGTGGTCATTCATAATAGCACCAGACAGCTGCTTTTTAAAGCATACTCCATTAACACGATTTCTAACTTAAGACTATTTTTGAAATCATATTTCCTTTAAGGTCTTTGACCCAAAGAAACTTCACTGGCTGCTACTATGACTTGCCATTTTTGGCTATCAATTATCACAGCAATTCGTCTCTCAATGTTAACAGGTCAGTATTGTACTGTATGTTTGGAGGGAAAGCTTCCTCCCTTCAATCATCTTCCAAGTCTATGGACCAGATGTACTCTTTGTTCCTTTTTTGTTCTTTGAGAAAATATGCTCATTCATCTGCACATAAGCTGCCATACAAGTCATACTCCCTATACATCAAGTATTTCTTAAGTAAAGGTGGGAATGGAGCAGAGTTGATAACGCTGGGGTCTCCCAGTTTCCTTGGAGTCATCCTTCTCCTGATCAACAGCCTGCACGTATGCTTTAGAGACTGGGGGTTCCCTGAAAAAAAGTTCATAAACAGGACCACCGTGAACTGCACTACATCAGGCTCTTTAACGATGCATCATCATGCATGCATGGTTTTGGTTATTTACCTAAAATGTCACAAATGTCTGGCCATTCTTTATGCTTTTGCAGAACCATTTTCATTTTTGAACAGATTGGGACATATCCGGTGTAGTCCAGAAGAACACGCACAGCTTTTCCTGCACACTGCGCCAGCCATGAGACACTGATGAAATCACAAAACTACACAAAACAGATCATTGTAAACAAACAAGATGAATCCACTCTTTAATAAAAAAAAAAAGAAAGAAAAGAAAGAAACCATCTGTTGTAGCAATTCTCTGTGGAATCTTTCAGTATTTGCTCAGTGCTGCACAATTAATCACATTAAAATGTTTATGTTCATCTCAGTATGGATCTGTGCAATTATTCAATTACAGTTTATTACAGGCAATATACACAGATAGGAATTAATGTAGAGTTTGTCAATAATTTAAGTATTTGTTTATTTTTTTTATACTTTGGATGTGATAAATATATTGGTAGTACAAAAATAATACAAAATAATTGGTAAGCATTTTCTTAATTTTTCTTAATTTTAATAATTTGCTGTTAGCCAGCATAATTACATCTAAAAATAAAATGGTATATTTAACATATAAATATCGCAGTTCAAATCACAATCAATATGTGTCAAAATAATCACAATGTCATTTTTTTTAATCAAATCGTGCAGTCCTTATTTTTTTTTATTGCAAAGAAAGAATCCTGAGAAATGTTTTCCCTCAAAGTGCACCATATAGTATCAGTTACTTTAAATCTAATCTTTCCTAACAAATCCGTAGCACACTCACAGGGATCTTTTCACTCGATTGATCTGAGTGATGACTTCGGTCTGTCCAAGTTGAATCATGGTGACAGACAAAGCATTTATCTGCATCATATCCACTGTTAAGTAGCATCCTCATCATCATCTCATCCCTGAGGCAATACTGTAATGCAGTGGGGAACAGAGTGTCATTGATCACTGTGAAGTAGTAGTTTACATTTGCTCCACTGGCCAGAAGCAGCTTGACTATCTCATATCTGCCACCTCTCACTGCCACCAGGAGACAGCTCAGAGGATCCAGGTCAGGTTTAGCACCAGCTCTGAGCAACAACTGAGTACAAGTCACATCTCCATTGGAGACACAAAAGTACAGCGGTGTCTTCCTCATATCACCATAATTTTCAGAGATATGCTTGTCTAGAAGGGAATTGACATCAAAGCCTTTCTCCAGTAGAAGCTCGAGGCACTGTGTATGTCCGCCATCTGCTGCCGAGTGAACCGGACTCTGGCCCGTAAGCCGCAAAGCTCTTCTTGTAGTAATAGGAATCAACATCCTCAAAGCGCTAAGAAACATTATTTGCATTTGATTGAAAAATTATGAATGTCAGAACCTTTAAAATGGTACATTTTGTTTCATAAATGAACAGGTTATGCACTTAACTTGTCTTACAGTACATACTCACAGGTAGTGCCCTTCGTAAGCAGCTCGATGAATAGGGAGCTGTGCAGAGAGGTTGGCAATGTTGGGATTGGCCCCATTTCGGAGGAGAAGGTCAATACAGTCAGGGTTACCAGAACCAGCAGCATCATATAGAACACTGTCTCCATTTGGTGCCTGAGCATTTACATCACCACCTATTGATGTAGAAGATGTAATGTTGGATTAAAGTTAGAATGGTAATTTTTGTATGTTTTGTAATGCATTCTTCAAGTCTTCTAAATTGGAATTGCATCCAAAATTGAGTTTTCAACATTTTACCTTGTTAATACATGTATCAAAAAACAAATCCCCTTTGCACTGTTTACATTGAGATGCGTCTGCTACTTATGCTCTGTAAAGCCTTCATAACGGCTCTAATCTGAGGTGCTGTTAATTTGTGATTTGTGAGGCTGGTAACTCCAAATAAACTTCTCCTCTGCAGCAGAGGTAAGTTTTGGTCTTGCTTTCCTTGGATGGTCTTCGTGAGAGCTAATTTCATCATGGTGCTCATTGGGTTTTGCAAATGCACTTGCTGCCAAAACTGTTTCAGAACAGCTGACCTTTTTCTTAAAATAACAAGTGACTGTTGTTACTTACTGTAATTACCTAATGCCATATGTTTTAATATCATAGTTTTGAAAAAAAAAAATCCAATATTGTTGTAGAATGTAGAAAATAAATCCAAACTTGTGTTCAAACTTTAGACTGGTACTTTACAAATGTTTTCAACTTTTTAATCTTGCCTAGGATAAATTACTACAAAGATCATGTGAGGTAAGGTGTCAGATTGAGAAATGCAAACCTTGCTTGATATTACAGTGGCTGAGAAGTGCAAAACAAAATAACAAATTTAAAACCAAAATTACAAAATTGAAAAAAAAATTGCAAATCAAAAAACATAATAATGAATCTAAAAACAAAATACCAAGTCAGAAAACACAACGACAATGCAGTCAAACCGGAAAAAGGTAAGTATAGTTTGCGAATGAGATTTTTATTGCTGATTGGACGAGACATCTGTCAAACAAGATATACAAGAAGTACTGCAGCCTCATGGACATTCAAATGCCATGAGGCAAGTAAAATTAATAAATTAGTAAATAAATAAATTAATAAATATAAAAATTGTAAAGAAATTAAAATGTTAGTATTGTTATAAAATGTGGGTATTGATTAACTCAAATTACCTAATTTTCACAAAGATTCTGTTTAGAGATTCTTACCATTGTGAATAAGGATATCTAGAACCTCCGCCTGGGCATATTCTGCAGCGATGCCCATTGGGGTCACGCCATGTTGATCTGTTTCTGAGACCTGGCCTCCATGCTGCAATAAAAGCTTCAGGATATCAATGCAGCCCACTTTAGCAGCCTCATGAATAGCTGTCCACTTCTTCAGACAGATCTGGTTAACCAGTGCACCTCTTTCTATAAGTGCTAAAGCTATATCATAAGAATCGGTTCTTACAGCTGTAAAGGAAAAGAACGCATATCATTTTAGGCTACTGAAATAATTCATGGATCCTTTTTTGATCATTTTGATCTGTTAGTAAAGAAGTAATAATACCCAGTAACAGGGGAGATTCATTCCTGCCATTGGTTCTGTGAGGAGAAGCTCCATGTTCCAGCAAAGTGCAAACAATCTCCACTAATCCTGCTTGAGTAGCCAGAGTCAAAGGTGTCTCTCTGTCTGCTGTTTCCTCCTCAAGGGTCAGTCTGTAAGATGCTGTCATAAAAGTGAGCTATGATATCACTACGTTTTCTAGCTATTCCACAGACAACACCACTGACTTTGCAGAAGCATACATTTGTGTCACTCACCATATATCACTCTCTCCAGCACTTGTACTGACTGTTGTACTGATGCCCTGTGGAGCGGGTACCAGCCTTTAGCATCCACCTCAGTAAATGCAGCTGGGTAGTCTGACATCTCCTGCAGCATATGCAGGTCACCTGGAAATAAAAGGGTTTCTGCTGTTGCCTTTGGCTAGACGTGACATTTTAAGTTGATAACAGGTAGAGATTGTATGCGCTGCATTTATGCACTAAACAGTAGGTTTAATTCTGTAGAGTGTTTACAGCTTCACTGCAAATCTTACCCCTTTTGATTGCATCAAAAATCTTTTGATTTTCCACACTATAGTTTTAAAATAAAACAAGTGACTGTCAACGATGACATACTTTTATCAATATCGATAAAGGTAAGAATTAAAATGTTTTTATATTCTTTCTTTCTTTCTTTCTTGCGTCATACCTTGCTGGAATATTGTTGCTCCAAGACTCCTCAATACTGAGCTGGATGGCATAATTAAGAAGCTGGTCGTCTTCATCTACGTCATCTGTACTGTCCATTACCAATTACTCTGAGAAGGAGAAAAACAGGATTTAATATGGCTAAATTTTGGTTACCCTAGTTTTTTTGTCATTCTTGAATTTCATACTCTCACCATGCATTTGTTATTTTCTGGCTGATCTTTTTCCTGAAGACTTTTTGGTTGTTTTGTATTTAGCACCTTCTAACATTCAGGCCTTGCCATATTGTCTTCAGACCATGCTTCTGGAATTCTTGCCTATGTTTGTGAGAGCTGGTGTTTTTTTTAGGTCTACCAATTTTATATTTAAGTCATGTTTTATGAAGAAAACACTGCACCAAGTGTAATGGCTCATGTAGGTTTATCTAGAGACATTTGTACTAAAGATTAGGTTATTGTTGTAGTTGTGCATCTGGTTCCTTCTCTGAGTGGTTGTCCTAAGCAAACTAAAAAAATTATCTCAAGACTTGAACAGAAAGAGGACGTATCAACAAAAACGAGCACTAACCCTCAACACATTAATGAGTAACTACAAAAAAAGCATGGCAAACATGTACAGAATAACAGCAGTAAGTAGAATAAGTAGAATTTCATGACACACACGTAAACATGATTACGTGTGACTTGCAAGGACTGTGGCTCAGCGTCTCCATGGCACTACCCTGACGACGACCATATTGAAAATGCAAACACAAGGACACGCTTTTATTCCTTTAATCTATTCCTCCAATAAAAAAACAGGTTGATGTTAATAATAATAATAATAATAATAATAATGATTATTATTACTATTATTGTAAATATAATCATTTAAAAAATCTCTTTAAAAAAAGGCATTATTTAATATCATAAGAACATAAACATATTCAAATATATAATCAGCACAATACAAAAAAACCACAACAGGGATTTATTATGCTTCATGTAATCTACAGTTGGAATTATGTGTTGTGGTCAGACAACCATACTTTAACTTTTAGGGCCTGTACATCTGTCACATAGAACATACTGTACATCAAAGTGGTTAAAGAAATGCTTGCAGAACTTAAAGCTAGTCTTTTATAATGGCTATCTCAGTTAAATCCTACGGAAAACTTGCAGTGTGATTCAAAGAGGTCCGCACACCAAATATAAAGGTGCTTAAAATATTCTACATGCAAGCTTTTTTAGGATGCATCTAAAAAAAATAAAGCTTAATTTGGCAGTGAGATATTTTTCACATACTGTCATCTTCTGCTTTGTGTTAAATTCACTATACTGAACAACACGTTACGACTTAATCTGAAAGTAGTTCATTTGCACAGGGGACATAATTAAAATTTATTAACACTTATTGCCTAAAGAAACAGTGGTTCCTGATAAAATATTAAACATTGAAACATATTACGTTCTAAAATAAACTTTAAATAACATTTGAAGGTGAAACATACTGCATATGCATTGCATCAAACTATCTAAGGCCTGTTCATTTGTAAGCACAAATGCTAATCTCACCTTGGGAAAAAAAATTGTTCCAGTAAAATCACAGGCTGTGTACTGCCTTTGGTTTTGCCGTCTGCTGTCCAAACTGACAGAGCACTAAGATACTCTGACCACACATCTATTTTTGGCTGTCACCTGCTTGAACCAGAGCGTTGACCATATTTGCTTGCATGCTCAAACTAATCAGCCACAACATTAACACCACCACCAGGTGATTTTAATAAAATTGATTATCAGTTATGTACCAGTAACTGGAGAAAGGCCAGCCCTTTTTGTCAGATCTCACCTACAAGCGAAAGTAGCACAAATTGCTGAAAAAAATGATTTTGGCTATGAAAGAAAGTCATTAGAACACCCAGTGTATCACAGCTTGGGGTGTATAGGACTTAAGAAGAATTAGAGATCAAGGTTGTTGTCTCCAAATTGCCCAGATCTCAATCTGACTGAGCACTGATGGAATATGCCATATAACCCAATCCAATTTATGGAGGGCCCACACCTACAACCTACAACACCCAAAGGATCCGCCGCTAATATGCCAGCACCAGACACCACAACACAACCCCAGAGGTCTTGTGGACTCATGCCCTAAAGGACCAGAGCTGCCCAGGGGGCACAAGGATAACTTTTTTGTAGTTTCAGCTGGTAACATAGCAATTTATTATTTTTAGAGCCATATTTTATAAATGCATTACTGTATAAGAAGCCTGAGAAGAACAATAAATATATAAACAGAGACCTGGTTTGACATTTGTGTTTCGTTTGTATCTTTAATAGCTCCTTTCTTCTAAATCCTACTAGAAGTAGATCTTTTTTTATTTCATTCCAGCTATGTAGTTTATAGATCATTGTAATGTAGCATGGTTTCACAATAGCAATACATGCAAAACCGTTTCCAGTCTTAAAGTGCTATAGTTCAGGAGGTTTGGTGATTATTTTGGGGAATGCTTTGGAAAAAAGAAATAACCACAGTGTCCCAGACTGGCTCCATCAGAACTGAAGCTGGGCCACCTGTAGAGTCTGACCTTTGCAGTGTAATAGTGTCAGGTTAGATGTTTCACTCTTTTTTATGTGGCAAGTCTACACTCACCATCCCCTTTATTAGGAACACCTGCACAAATATTTGGTGATTAAAGAAATGGGGTGTATGTACAAACTAGAAGAATTTAAACACAAAATGTAGGTGTATCCTGCAACAAAATAACAGGACAAAATCAATAAATATTATGAAAACACTAAAAGGTCGCCTGTCTTATATTTTATTTAAATTTATATATAATTCTTATTGTGTCCTTAGTAACCTTCTGACTGTTCAGTTGAGTGGGTTTAATCTAAATGTGTTCTTTAACTTCAGCAGGAAGTTAATGAATACAAAGCTGTGAGGTTTAATAAATATCCAATACACTACTGTACCCAATGTATAATAAAAATTGATAATATGACATTAATAAAGTTCAGAGGTCTGAAACAAAAAAATGCTACAGGGAAGCTATTAAAGCTTTCTGTACACACTGGCTAAACACTAGCCTAGTGATTCGGGAAAGAATGTATCCCATAATAATATCTCCAGGGAGCTGACTCACGTGACACCGCGGTTACCATAGTAGCTTTCAAACATTGCAGCTTCTGCTGTTACGCAGTTGCTGCGTTTCCCCCTGTGATACGTTCCCTTAATAAAAACTTTAGAAAACTTAGCATTTATATTACAATAATATACATATAGTACAAATTAGTATCACAGGAGGAGGAGGACACCGTACCGGATGTGTCCGGTACGATTATGGAGAAAGGTGAAAATCCAGGCGAGGCCGCGACCGGACGCGTTCCTGAGACCCAAAGTGCGGGTGATGTGGATGTTAGAGATCAGACATCTGTGCAGCAGAGCCGGGGGGACATCTGCACTGATCAGGACATGCAGCCGAGCTCACCATCTCAAAGACTGGGACAGGACAGAGTCGGTGCAGACGATGTGGGAAACTCAACAGCAACAGGTGAAATCATTCTCTAGCTCAAATCAAGTCCAAACCCGTGCATATGCCAAAAAGTCAAAATTATTATACTTCATTCTCAGAAAAATTGTTAAATAGTGTATACGCAGATATGCACTATTGACCTTTTTTTTCTACTGATAATGAAGTATGATACTTTTTGGAGTATGCACAGTTATGCAAGCAGCACTGTGGATTAGTGTTTAGCACTGTTGCCTGTTGTATTTTGTCCCAGTGCCTAATGGGTTTCCTCCGGGTACTCTGGTTTCCTCCCACAGTCAGGTTAGGGATATGCAGGTTAGTCTGATTGGCGTTCCCAAATTTCCCGGTAGTGTGTCAATGACAATCGGGTGTCGCTCTCGCAACCCGATCTCTTGAGTAGCTGCCATAGAAACAACAGATACACAGTATCTCCAGGGTGGCGTGTATCTGTCGCCTCAAATATGCAGTAATGAAAAGGAACAAAAAAGTTTGAATGTTTTGTTATATTGATGTAATTGATGTAAATATTCTTTTATAACAGTATCCAGGGACTTATATGACCACCTTCTCAGTTGTAACATAAACAATATTCATATCTCATCCTTCATGAAATACAGTGTCTGTTATATCTCTTCCCCTGTATTTGAATGTTTTTTTTTTTTTTCAATGTTTGTCTCACTTGTGTTTTGGCATATTTCTGCTGTTCTTACACACGTGGACAAAATGTAAAAAATAAAAATAAAAAAAACTCATGGAACAGGCCTAGACGAAAATTATGGTACCCCTACCTTAATATTTGTTGCACAACCTTTTGAGGCAATCACTGCAAACAAACGATTCCTGTAACTGTCAATGAGACTTCTGCACCTCTCAGCAGGTATTTTGGCCCACTCCTCATGAGCAAACTGCTCCAGTTGTGTCCGGTTTGAAGGGCACCTTTTCCAGACGGCATGTTTCAGCTCCTTCCAAAGATGCTCAATAGGATTGAGGACAGGGCTCATAGAAGGCCACTTTAGAATAGTCCAATGTTTTCCTCTTAGCCATTCTTTGGTGTTTTTAGCTGTGTGTTTTAGGTCATTGTCCTGTTGCAAGACCCATGACCTGCGACTGAGATCAAGCTTTCTGACACTGGCCAGCACAGTCTTGAGATTTCATTGTACCCTGCACAGATTCAGGACACCCTGTGCCAGATGCAGCAAAGCAGCCCCAGAACATAACAGAGCCTCCTCCATGTTTCTTTCCTTGATATGCTTATTTTTTCAGTCTGTGAACATGGAGGTGATGGAGGTGATGCGCCTTGTCCATAGGACATTCTCCCAGAAGCGTTGTGGCTTGTCAACATGTAGTTTGGCATATTCCAGTCTGACTTTTTTATGATTTGTTTTCAACAATGGTGTCCTCCTTGGTCATCTCCCATGTAGTCCACTTTGGCTCAAACAACGACAGATGGTGCGATCTGACACTTATGTTCCTTGAGCATGAACTTCACCTTGGATCTCTTTAGAAGTCTTTCTGGGCTCTTTTGTTACCATTCGGATTATCCGTCTCTTTGATTTGTCATCAATTTTCCTCCTGCAGCCACGTCCAGGGAGGTTGGCTACAGTCCCATGGATCTTAAATTTCTGAATAATATGTGCAACGGTAGTCACAGGAACATCTAGCTGCTTGGAGATGGTTTTATAGCCTTTACCTTTAAAGGCTTTAATTTACTTTCAAATCTCCTGAGACAACTCTTTCCTTCGCTTCCTTCGGTCCATGTTGAGTGTGGTACACACCATGTCACCAAACAACACAGTGACTACCTGGAGCCCTATATATAGACCCACTGACTGATTACAAGATTGTAGACACCGGTGATGCTAATTAGTGGACACAGCTTGAAATAACATGTCCCTTTGGTCACATTATTTTCTGTCTTTTCTAGGGGTACCATCATATTTGTCTAGGCCTGTTCCATTAGTTTATTTTTTTTAATAATTCTGTTGAAGCATGGTTGAAAAGCAATGTCTGACTTTCATTGGTTAACATTCATAGAATTTTATTTATTATGACTTAATAGATTAAAGTTATTTCTGTGACCATTGTGAGGGTACCAACAATTTTGTCCACGTGTGTATTCATTTTGTTTTTCATGATGCTAAAGTCTGTGTTCTGTGTTTCTGTTTTCTCTGTTATTTTGTTTGTTTGATTGGTTATTTGTCATCCTTCTGTCTTTTTCACAATCTCCTGTTTTCCAACCTTCCATGGCTACTTTTTACATACATCATGTACTTTTTTGTTTGTGTGTGATATCTTTATAATGATCTGGCTCTGATGTTGTTGTTGTTGTTTTGTTTAATTATTATTAAACCAGTTCTAAACTGATCTGTTAGTACTTGATACAGATTACTAGACATACTGTAGGCAATATGTGTAATGTTGGTAGAGTTGTCTCTCTTATATTTTTTTAAATAAACATTTAGACTGTCTCTTACTCCGTAAATATTATGTCTTTCTAGTTAAAATCTTACTTATGCCAGAGGGACATATGATGACTGTGGCTTTTATGATCGGCCTTACCACACAAGACCTAAAGAACCTTTTCTCCAATGAGCTGCGAGTACCATCGGATGTTATTCAGATCACACTCAATGGTGACTACAATTTATTCAGAACTCTTGTCTCTTAAATAAATAAATAAATAAATAAATAAATAGATACACACACAAACACAGATTGTGCAAACTGGAGTGGATGTGAAAGTTAAACATTTGATTCCAGTGGTGTAAATAAAAGTAATCCTCTGCTGTTTGATTGCCAGGTAATGCTGTAGAGGATCACCAGACCCTGATGAGCCTTGGGGTGCAGCCACATGCTACAGTCCAGTTTGAGATGAGCTCATTAGATCCTGAAAATTACCCTATCAAGGCAGTTAAACCTCCGCAGCAATGCACCATGCCAGATGTCATTACTGTCAGAGTACAGACAGGTCAACTTGCAGACTTTTTCTCTTCCACATACTGTGAATAATCCAGGGTCTCTGCTGCTGATGTTAATGGATGAATGATTTGCTTTTTCTAATTACGTCTCATCTTCTCCAACCATTAGATGGAGGTACCTATCAGGATGTGGTAGTTGAGATTGAAAGAGCCATTCAAAAGAAACCTTTCTTGGGGGGATATCGCCACAAAGTCACTAAAACTGAGTACCACCACGCTGGAGTACAGACTATAACCTGGAGATGGCCTGATAAAGACGTGGAGACTTTCAGCAGAGAGATGCAGGTAAAGACAGTGGACATATTAAGTCAAATGAATCAACAAAGCTAAATTTACAGTTAAAAGTAAAAAGCTATGCCCCCGAGTGTCGCAGTGGTAAAGTGCTCGTCCTATCGTCCGAAGATCGCTGGTTCGATCCCCGGGTGACGCTGTAATCTCTTGCTGCCGAGTGTCTAGTGAGAGCTGATTGGCTGGGCTTTCTCAGCGGGATGGGATGGGAGGCACTTAGTGCTCTTACATTAATTACAGCTCTACAGCCAATCAGGGGCGTCTGTGAGCTCACGCAAACGGAAGGAGCTGATAGCACTGTCTTCCGAGTGTGTTACACTTCCCCCAACGGTGCGTGAGCGAGCAGTTCGAAAAGGTCGGTGGCGTCACGAGGTGATAGTCTTTAGCTCTCCCGACTGAATGGTCGTAGTAGCTTTAATGTGGGAGCCCGGTGAGACGGGGAGAAATTGGATATGACTAATAAAGGGAGAAAATCGGGGAAAAATCCCCAAAAAATAAATAAATTAATTTAAAAAGTAAAGAGATATGTACTGTATATATAATAGGGAAAATAATTATCTTATCCCCTGCAGATTTTGCAAGTTTGCCCACGTACAAAGAAATGAAGGGGCTATAATTTCTATAATTTTCTATCATAGGTTTATTTTAAAGGATATAGACAGAATATAAATCAAAAAGCACATTATACAACGGTTTTAAATTGAATTGCATTTCAAAGAGAAAAGTAAGTATTTTATTTGGAAGACCCATTCATGACCCTATTCAGGAAGTTCTCATTCAAAATTTTTATAATACATGGCCCCACAATTCAACGCAGCAAAGTCTGTTCCTTTACCAGAGAAACAGGCCCAAAGCAGGATGTTTCATGGTATGGTGTTTTTAGGGTCATAGTCAGCATTTTTCTGATTTTCAGGAGCTCAATTTTGGTCTCATCTGACCACAGCACTTTCTCCCAATCCTTTTCTGTTCATTGGCAAACTTCAGAAAGGCTTGTACACGTGCCGTCTTGAAGAGGGGGCACTGAAAGCTTTCAATCCAATTTGTTTGGTGACTTTGATCCCAACTGCCTTGAGATCATTCACAATCCTCTTCTGTGTAGTTCTAGGCTGATCCCTCATCCCCTATCCTTACCCCTGAGGTGAAATCTTGCATGGCGCTCCAGACCGAGGGCAGTTGATGGTTATTTTTGTATTTCTACCGTTTGCAAATAATAACTCTAACAGTTGTCTCCTTCTTACCAAGTTTCTTGCTTGATGGTCTTGTAGCCCATCCCAGCTTTGTGCAGGTCTACAATCTTATCCCTCAAGTCCTTTGACAGCTTTTTGGTCTTGCCCATAGTGGTGAGGTATAAATGGAAGATAGAGATTCTGTGGACAGGTAGCTTTTTTACACACAAAGAGTTGTTGTTAGGAGCACTTTCTTAAATTAATCTGTGTCCCACATGAGCCAGAATTATTGTTTGTTGATATGGGATCTAATATTAATTTTACTGCTGGAAAATGCAACTTAATATATAACATTTATATAATGTGTTTTTTTTTCAGACAAACAGAATGTGACAGAATTGATATTCTGTCTTTATCCTTTAAAATAAACTTGTGATAAAATTATAGACCCTTTATTTCTTTTGAATTGGGCAAACTTCAAATAATTATTTTCCCCACTCTATGTGCAAGTACATCCCTTAAAACTTTCCGTATGTTTTTTTTTGTTGTTTGGCCCTGAAATGGACTTAATTTGTATTTTATTGAGGAATGAAATTAAATGAAACAAAGGAACCGAAACCCCTTTTGCATACTTGGTAGAACCACTATATATACAGGACTGTACAAAAGTTTTAGGCAGGTGTGAAGAAATGCTGTAAACTAATAATGCTTTTTAAACATATATTTTAATTGTTTATTTGTTTTAATTTACAAAATGCAAAGTGAGCGAATAGAAGGAAAATCAAATCAGTATTTTGTGTGACTACCCTTTGGCTGCAAACCAGCATCAATTCTTACACTTGCACGAAGTCATGAATTTTGCACGATACAGAGTCAGATGTATGATCGACCAATTATAAGTAGCAGGTGCTAATGATAAATTTCATATGTGGGTTGAAATACATCTTCATTTTAGATGTCAAAAGGGTTTGTGGCTCACGATGTTTTCTTTTCTGTGGGAAACAGGTCCAAATGGCTCATTGAGTGTTTAAGGTTGCCGACCTCTGGACTAGGCTATTCTAACGCATGAATATGCTTTGATCTAAACCATTCCATTGTAGCTCTGGCTTTAGGGTTTGGGGTTGTTGTCCTGTTAGAAGGTGAACCTCTGCCCCAGTCTCAAGTCTTTTGGCTCTGTTCATCTTTCCATCAGCTCTGACCACCTTCCCTGTCCCTGCTGAAGAAAAGCATTGCCACAACATGGGTGGTGTGTTCAAGGTGATGTGCATCTGATTTTGTATTTAGGAAAAAAAAAGTTAAATTTTGTCTCATCTGACCAGAGCACCTTCTTCCGCACGTTTGCTGTGTCTCCCACATGGCTTGCCGCAAACTGCAAATGGGACTTTTTGTGGCTTTCTTTCAAAAATTCCATAGAAATCACATAAAAAGGAGTATGAATACTTACTTACTTATACATCATGCTTACTTCCCTTCGACGTGGGAAGATGTCCAGTAGTGCCATCATCAAAGAACCAGAGGAATCAGTGGGTCCTACTGTCCGGAGAAGTCTGGCCACAAGTGATTTTCATGGAATAATTGCTGTCCAAATGTCCAAAAATGGCAGCAGGTGCTCTGGACTGATTGGTCAAATTTTTTTATGTTTGCAGGCAATAGTGAAGCATAGTGTAGGTCTTTTGCAAGTTTGGGGATTTGGTTAAGATTAATGGTGCCCTCAGTGCTGAGAAATACAGGCGGATACTTATTGATCAGGGAGGTGCCTGATTGGCCCCAAATTTATTCTGTAGCAGGATTATGCAAAACATACAGCCAATGTCATTAAGAGCTATCTTCAGCATAGTGAAGAACAAGAAGTCCTGGAAGTGATGGTTTGGCCCCCACAGGGCCCCGATCGCAACATCATCGAGTCAATCTGGGATTACATGAAGAGACAAAAGGATTTGATGCCGCCTACATCCACAGACGATTTGTGGTTAGTTCTCCAAGATATTTGGAAACAACCTACCTGCAGAGGTTCTTCAAAACCTGTGTTCAGTTGTACCTAGAAATATTGTTGGCAATATTGGTCACACCAAGTACTGATTTGATTTGGATTTCTCTTCTTTAAAAAAAAAAAAATCAGCTGATCAAAGTGGGTCTTAGTATTAGGCAAAAACAACCACAAACAAACATCAACATCTAACTTTTTTCACCATGCAATTATTTATTTAACTAAAATGATAACCAAAAAGATAAAAAAAAAAAAAAAACTTGTGGCCAATACTAAGTACCCCTTACTGCTTCCACAGGATTTAAGAGGGTAAATTGCAGCCAGGTGCTACTATTCATCAGCCCTTGATTAACTGATCATCAGCAGGTGTGAAGACTTCTATAAAAGCAGAAGTTTGGGCAGTTTGCTGGTCTGGAGCATTCAGGTGTGTGTTTACACAATGCCAGGAGGGAAAACATAAGCAGTAAGCTTAGAGAAGCGAATTTTGCTGCACATAAATCTGGAAAGGTTTCCAAAGAATTTGGAGTTTATTGTTCTACTGTAAGAAAGAATATTCATGCATTTGGAAAAGCATTTACTCACTGAGCATGTTAAATGTTAAAGCACAATTGACAGCACAATTAGAAGAAGACAGAAAAAGTATGGTTTGTTTGGAAGGGTTGCCAAAAAGCCTCTTTTGTCTAAAAAAAAAAACACGGAACCATGACCTTTTGAAAAGTTTAAACTGTGGGCAAAAGAGACCAAAGTTGAGTTGTTTGGTGAAACTGAATTTTTAACGCTGTGATGATCTTCTCAGTTACATAAGCCTCCTCACCAGTGCTCAGGATGATTATTTTAATGCGTGTGCAATGGACGACACCAAGAACTAGGGAGACCTGCGATGTGAATCTGCGCATGATCTGTGGTTATCACATTAGTTTCTGTGGAGACAGCATACTGTATGAAATGTTTGTTAATGGATCAGATGCATACTGCACAACATCTGTCACAAAAAGTATACATTTTTTTGCCTGAATGTATCAATTATGAGCTTTTGATGTCATCCAATGTTACCAAAATGTCTCTCCTCCACACACATATGTGCCTGAACACAATTTCCTTGCAATTCCTAACCAGTTCTCAGAGACTTTTGGACTGCTTCTATATTTTGGTGATAATACAGTAGGTGTGATTTTCTATTTTAAGAATGTTGATAAGTTGCTGTTACACCCACTCCTAAAAATAGGACCAAAACTGCTACACTGTGAGAATTTTTGGCCACTTAGGAGCAAATTTCCATGCCATCAGGGAAGAAAAAAATCCATTGATGGAAAATCCTGGTCTTTCAGTATATTTGGGTCATCAGCTCACCTCATTTTCTGGACACAAAGTTGCTGAACCTAGACCTGACTAACCGAAGCAACCCCAAATCATGACACTGTCCCCACAGGCTTGTACGGTAGGTACTAGGCATGATGGGTGAACCATTTCATCTGCTTCTCCTACCCTGATGTACCCATCACTTTGGAACAGGGTAAATCTGGTCTCATCAGACCACTTAACCTTTTTCCAGTGCTCAACGGTCCATTCTTTATGCTCCCTAGCAAATTAAAGCCTTTTTCCAATGAGCCACATTGTTAAGTGGTTTCACAGCTGTTTATTCCCAATCTCTTGAGTTCTCTTTCCATTATGCAAGTGAAAATGCTCATACTTTTCACTTTCAAGCTTTAATAATGCGTTGAACGATTGTTACTGTACTCAATATAAGTAGTTTCAGCAATATCCTTCGTTGTGTTCAGGCCAATAATTTGAAGGCCAATAATGATGCAGGCCAATAATTTGACCCTTGTTAAACAGAGTTTAACAAGGGTCAAATCCCCCCTAGATTTGGAACTACTCCAGTATGTCCATGTCTAGTTTTTTTGCCCCATTTGTTGTCCTTTAGTTGCTAGAAGGTGAGACCCCCCAGTTTGTTGTAGAATGGAACAGATTTTCGTCTAGACTACCCTGTAATTTATGATTGCTGTCTGTGCTTGTGATCTCTCTCCAGACAGTGCAGATGAAGAACCAGACTCAGCAGTGCACTATCACCACTTCAACTCAGATGACTAAACCTGGGTGTTACATGTCCAACAAAAAGGACAAACTCATCACACCAGGGAGGTACGTCACCGCAGATGAATACCACAACAAGAGGCTTAACGCGGTACGTGAGGGTCTGTAAATATGTGCTTATATGTTTTATTTGTTTGGTAAAGAATGGATTAAAACATGCACTTGCATGTGTATTTTCAGGTAATTACTATCCAGACACATACCAGGCGCTGGCTGGCCAAACGGCTCACTACCCAGCTGAGACTGGATAAGGAGCTGCGTCTGGCTTGGATTGAGAGAGAGGAGAGAAGAAAGAATGAGGAGAAGGAAGATCAGATTAGAGCAGAGTACAACAGGAGAATGAACCCTCAGAACAGAAATGACTTTGTCCTGCTTTATAATGCATTAGAAAGTAAGTACGAGTATGTCTGTATGAGGAAGATGCCTTCACACCTACTGTATAATAAATAACAGAGATGAATATACAGTAAACAATACAGAGAATAATATATAGTGAAGAGGTTTTTAGAGGATTAGGGTTTAGTTAGTTAGTTTGTCCTTAAACAGTCAATGCCTTGCCTTGAATTGATGGGCTCTTCCACTCTGAAGATTCTTGCTTCTTCTAAGGGTCGTACACATACACCCAAGTTTTGACACCGGTAATGATCCTTGACATTAAGGACGTGTCACCATGCCACACTGCCGGAGTTCTTGGCAGACTTTACCTTTAGACTTGCCTTTACCATGGCAGAGCACCTTCTACTCCTGGGTCAGCAGCCTCGAGACCAACTTGGCATGTTTACATGTTCAAATCACACGTGAGGATTGCCTAGACTGACACACCAACAATGGTGGCAATATTGTGGATTTTTCGCCGACGATCTTTACGAATTGGCAAATGGTTTTGACATTTGTGTGGCAGATTTGCCCAGTTTCACGCATAATTTTACACTCACTCTGTGTTCTAACTTGCTGTCCATGATGAAATTGCAGAAATGGTAACACAGGTGGCCAGAATACCAACAGTTGCACAGCTCCCGAGGTACACAGGGCAATGTCTTTTGGTACACTGACTTATGAAGGTCGGTGCTCCCTGTGTGCATGCACCCTTGTGCTGCCATCTTTCGCGTGTTACAAAACTAGTCTTGAAACTTTTTGATACATATTTCTTTTGACCGACATTACATTGAGGAGTTTTCTGTTATATCTAGAGTGTTTGGCCACATTAACCATTTAGTACTCAATTCCATTATGTGTACATCTCTTATTGATAAAGGTCAGGGTGAAGTGAAGGTGTACCTCACAGGTGTGTCTGCCGTATTATGTTGGGGGGTGTGATGTTTTTTTCACAGGACTGTGTTTTTTTCACAAACAATTTACAAGCAATGATACACTTGCTTCACTCTGATTCTATTCCCCAGATGTTACATTCCGACAAACAATTTTTAAAAGTACTTTTTAAATAGTTAATAAGAAGGAATTTAAGAATATAAGAATATTTAATTATTGTTTTTAATGTTCATTTTATTATTATATTCATTATCAGTTATTTTTGAGCAACTGTTTGGGGAACACCAATAATTTTAAGGTTCAATGTTAGCCTTACTGTCATTGTACTAGTACAACAAAACTGAATGCAATCCCAAATCCAGAGGCAGATGGAATACGACAGTCCCAGGTCGCTCTATTTAGACATCAGTTTCTGTAGGATGATAATGTTAGAGGCAGAGTTAAAGTCTACAAAGTGGAGCCTAGGGGCATAGCTCCCTGCTGCTCAAGATGGGTCAGAGTTGTGTGGAGAGCTGTAGCTACAGTATGGCATCCATGTAGATCTATTTGCTTTAAATGCAAAAGGATGTGGGTCAAATGTAGGTGAAAGAAAGTTTATTATATGACTTGTGACCAGTCTCTCAAAAAACTTCACAATGACAGGGGTGACACAGGACTATAGTCTTTTGGACTGTTTATGGTAGACATTTTTGGCAGTGGGATGATTGTTGTTGACATCAGTTTGGCTGGGACAGTAGAATGAGATAAGGACAAATTGAAAATCCTAGCTGGTCTGCACAGTCCTTCAATACCCTCCTAAATACACCGTCAGGTCTGGTAGCTGTTCTCAGGGTTTCCTCCTTTAGTATGCGCCTCAGCTGACTGTCATCAGAGATTTATTACTGAGCAAAATGTTGTTGGTCTTTCGGCTGCTCCCGGCAAGGGGCCGCCACAGCAGAATACACAGTCCGCACTACAACTTGGCACAGGTTTTACGCCAGATGCCCTTCCTGACGCAATCCTCCCATTTTTATCCGGGCTTGGGACCGGCACTGCATCCAGTGGCTGGGGTTTGGGCACTGGCTGGGAATCGAACCCGGGCCTTCCGCATGGCAGGAGAAACACCTACCACTGAGCCACCAGCGCCCCTTATTTATCACTGAGCAAAATAATTATGATTAAGATTTTCATTCAGCATTTGAGATTCAAATAACTTTATTTATCCCATAGGGAAACTGTGTAGACTACATACAGCACTGACACCTCTGTCTCTCTGTGCTAGGCTGGAGACAGGAAGAACTGGAGCACATTAATGCCACTTTGTGCGGAGCAGAAAGGAAAGCAGCTCTGTGTGCACTTTTGGAGCAGGAGACACAGTTCATTGTATCTATCGAACATCACCGAATAGCTGCAGGAGAAAAGAAACAGGAAAAGGAAGCGCAAGCTTTCCTCAACAAGGTTCTTATATTTCCTAATTTGTTAACAGCCTCCTGTTATGTGCTCGCTCCACAGTGTACAACATGCAAAGGTTTTAGCATAAGCTGGTTAACCAAGTAAAAATCAACATAAATATTTTCGTACTCCATTGTTTTCTTGGTGCAGTGTGCTGCCCCGAAGCGATGGCAAGCGTCTGATGGCACAATGACCCAGATGGATACACTGCACACCATTAGGGCCAGAGAGCTTCGGGATCTCTACTGCAGCCTCACCCAGGGCTATCTGAGCAAGGAGGAGCGTCTGGATGTTCTGCTTACTCTCAAACATACTGTCAAGGTCAACAAAGATCTGCATTTTTTTCCTCTTTTCTATAATCATTACTACGTAAATAACTACTAGAAATAAAGAAGACATCATTGCTATGTCTATGCTCTATGTATGCAATAGGATACATACATCAAATATCTGGAGGTATAGTGCCGAGCTCAAGTTTTCTGTTTTGGTGTTTGTGTGTTTTGTTGTTCGTGTTTAGGAACATGACTGTAAGCTGACTCGAGATATTGTGGAGCTAATTGACAGAGAGGCTGATCTACTGATGAGAAGTGTGAGGGAGAGTAACCTGGAGGGACTGAGGAAGAGAATTGCCACACTCTTCCTCCAGTACATCAAAAACCCCACTTTCAACCCTCAGGTGTCCAAAGTGCTGCGAGTATGTACAAATGTGTCTGATTGATGCTTATTCTATCAAAGCAAAAAAGCTTTCCTATTACCTGTTAATAAGTTGAAATAAGTTTAGATAAATAGCCTAACTATTATTATTATTATTATTATTATTATTATTTCTGAAACCTTAAGTATAATAAGTTATTATCATTGCTATAAATTCAAAATGAATTTAAAGTTAATGCATGACTCCTCTTAGACTTCAACTTTTGAAACTGTGCACATGCTCATAGGGTAGCATAGCATTCTTAGAGAAAAGTGCTATTGGCTTTCTTCTGCCTACATGAGCTCACAGATGCATGATTGAATGATGGCTCCATGCTCCCTTGACTCTTTGTCATGGATGGCTGTGGCAGTGTTGGGGTAGAAACTTGTAACCTCCTGACATTATGGTGAATGCTCTTTAGTTGTATCATTTGGGAGCCCCAATACAAATGTGCACATTGCATAACCTAGCTCTAACCTAACCAGTAACCTAGCTCGGAGAGCAGTAAAAACACCTGATAAACAGGTAACGAGGAACAGCATGACATGCAGACAATAAACCATTACAAACTGCCAAGTCACAGTTTTATATGAACACTGGGCATAAGCTACACATACGATTGATGTGTTAATTTTACAACTATGTTGCATTTTTCTTTTCTTGTTTCCCAGGTACCTCAAGACTCAGAACATCTCAAGAATGTCCGCTTTTGCCGTGGCTGCAGCAAGTTCCTGCCGAGCTCCGAGTTCTCTCTAACAGTGAACTCACGCATGCTGCGCCTTTGCCGCCACTGCAAAGCGCTGGACAATGAGGCTCGGCAAAGAAAAGACTTCTCCTATTATAAAACCATTCTGAAACGTCTGTGCAAGGATGAATCAGAAGTCAACCCAGATGCCAAGATCCCTTACCTCCTACAGGTAGAGCAAACATTTGGGCATTTGCCAAAACGTTTTTAAAAAGCATGATGGGTTAATGGTATGCTAGTACGTATGTATACATAAAATATATTGAGTGATGATTTTGCAATTAGCAGATCACTGGTGTTGTTTATTCTTCCATTATGGCATGTGTTTATACCATAGGAGCAGGATATTCGCTATCTGGTCGATGTGGTTTGGTTTGCTCAGTCTGCATTGAGTGCATGGAACAACTTGCATGACCTGGTGATGGTGCGCTGGGACAAGTATTGTGAGTGGAGCCCCTGGAACTGCATACTGCTTACCAAGGAGGAGGCAGCTGCTCACCTCAAAGTCAGAAACATACACAAGGTAGGAGGCACACACAGCTCACATATAGAAATGTTTATTACAAGCTTTGGGTCCTGGCATTTTCACCAGCAAGCAGTGAACATATTTCTGTGATTTATAAAAGTATTTCATTTTTTAGTTGGTTCTGTGTGTCTTGGTTTGTAATAAGTATTAAATCCATAGTACTGACATGTCCATATATGATTCCATGCTTTGAGGAAAAAGTAGAAAAGACTTGAATATTTAAACCTGAAATCAAATTATTTTACAAATTAAATAACACTTCACATCTTATTTATCTAATTGTTACTGAAACATGATCTGGGATTTTTATCTCAACACTTCCTTGTAGACATATGGCTCCATGTTCATCTGTGACATTAAGCATAAACACTCTCTGGCCCGGAAGTACTTCTCCAAGATCCCTGTTATGGTGGAGTATCTCCACAATGTGGATTCAAAGTTTGTTGGCTACAACCACTTGCTGGTCACCAAACTCACTACCATGAAGAAGAAGTATCCTAACAAAATTAGGAACTAAATGGTGACCACTACCTATAGGTAGTCTCAGGAGAACATTAACTACAATGCCTCCAACCGTATCTCAACCTCTGTATTCATTTCAATTGTAATAAAGAGGGCAATACACTTACTGTAGTTATAGACCTGTTTTACCATGATGATTTGCAGACATGCATGTGCTGGTTTAGTGGTAGTTACTCTCTCTGTACTGGATTGGTTAAGACATTTAAAGATGAAATAAAGACTGTGATCTATTTTTATATAACCATCTCTTGTGCTCTCTTGTCCATGATTTTCTTGTCATAAAAGTTTATTGCTTGTGATTTCTACATGAGCCAAATATAGCAGGAACATAATCCAAGCACAAAAGTATAGCATTTTGAATCCAGAAATTTTGTGCAAGTAAACACAAGGTCCACATTAATCAGTTGAAAGCAAAATTGGTGTTACTTTAAGTATAATGTAATGTACTAATGTAATAATTATGAAATATAGCCATGGTTATTATTAGAAGATGGATGATTCACAATATAAAATCTGTTCTTGAGTCTTATAAATTGCTAATAAATAAATATCAGTGAGGTGCTCAATTTCTTTTCTGTAGTGGACAGAAGCTACAGTATAAATCCCTTTAATCTTGATTGATTGATTGATTAATTGATTGAATGATAAGAACGTGAACACACAATCAGAAAATTATTCTTGTTTTTTTGGAAAAGAGTCTATATATTTTAAACGTGACAATTTATACTACTTTTTCACAAAGGCTTCCAAAAATGTGTACAGTATTTTACATTTCTGCTAGCCAGCATGCTACTAGCATAACACTACCTTTTCTATACTGTAGCAGTTTCTGGACTATTTAGTGCAATCCTAACATAATACTCTGATGGAATTGGCTTAAAAAGTTTTACACAAATTATGTGTCGTTGTCCTTTAAAATAGCAAAGAATCAGTAAATGCACAATTCCGACAGAGCTTGAGAGGTAATTGAGCATTTTTAGTGTTTCATAATTTATACACAAACTACATTTGAAGGGATATACCTTTAAACCATGACACTGAACACTGACACCTTGTAGTTTCATTTTTGTTTTGAGGACTATGGAGTTGCACCCCCGCTGTAATTTTTTATACCCCATTCACTTCCTAACAATACAAAGAATTGTTTATACTTGTTTGAGGTTGCAAGTGTATAAGGATGTTTCATTACTAAGTCCATGTTCTGTAATGTCATTTCTGCTAATGTTGTACAAAGTGTCCATTAAAACAGTTTCCAGGTTTCATGTCAATTGAAAAATCGCTGGAGAAAATAATGATAGGACAATAAGTCCAGTCTCTTTTCTTATGTCAGATAAACAGAAGTAAAGATGAGCCATATAAACAAATATTTAATTTTATAATGATTTTATATTCAAAGTTTGTTCACACTGTACAATAGGTGCCACCACTTTAGTTGGATTTATCTAGTTGGGTAAATCCATTTTCTCATAATTTTACACACAATATTTTACAATGACAAAGTAAAAACTGTTTTTTTTTGTTTTTGTTCTTGTTTTTTTATATAAGATAATAAATCAAGACTGAAACATCACATTTACATAAGTAGTCAGTCCCTTTTTTAAACACTTTTTAAGCACTGGTACGACCTAAGATGCTTGAGGTCCTTGAGATGCTTTTACAACATGGAGTCTTCCTGTGAATTTAATTCATTGGACATAATTAGGAAAGGCACACACTTGTCTATATAAGGTGTCACAAAATAAAGAAAATAAAGTCATGAGCTAAAGGGAATTATCTGTAGACCTACAGGACAGGACTGTGTCAAGTCACAGATATGGGAAGGGTTCAAGAAAATTTCTGCAGCATTGTAAGTGTGTGAGAGCACAGCAACCTTCAAGATATTTTGAACAACCAACAGTCTTCCTAGATCTGTCTGCCCAGTGAAACTGAGTAATTGGGGATGAAGAGCCTTGGTCAGACAGGTAACCAAGAACCCAAGGGTCACTATAAATCACATCCTGAATTCCCTTGTGAAGATGGGAGAACCTTATAGCAGGAAAGCCATCATTGCAGCACTCCATCAATCAGGCCTCTGTGATACAGTGGCCCGACAGAAGCCATTACACACTAAAAAGCACATGACATGCTGGGCGTTTGCCAAAAAGCGCCTGAAACAAAATCATCTGGTCTGATGACATAAAGATTGACCTATTTGAAATCAGTAATTCAGACACTGTCCAACACCCTATTAAAACTACTCCCACAGTGAAACATGGTGGCAGCAGCATCATGCTGCTGGGGATGTTTTTTTCTGCAACTGGGATTGTTAGACTAGTCAGAAAATGGAAGCAGAAATATAAAGAGCTATCCTGAGCATACCACCAAGAAGACATAGGACTGGCTTCAGAACCACTCAGTAAAAGTCCAGTAGAATCTGGACCTGAACCCCATAGAGCTTCCCTATTATGAGTACAATAAATTAAAAAAATAAAAAAAAAAGGATTTGACTCCATTTTAAGATGACTGAAACAAAAGAAAATGAGGAAAACTTGAAAAGATCTAAAAACATTCCATTCTATACAAGCATCTCACTTATAATGTTTATTACAACCTTTGGGCCATGGCATTTTCACCTCCAAACTTTGTGTGATTCATAAAGGCATTTTTTTTTTTAGTTGGTTCTATGTCTTAGTTTGTAATAAGTATTAAATCCATAGTACTGACATAGATCACATACATGTTAATTTGATAACCGAAATGTTAATCTGATCTTTTATCTGGGATATTTTTTTATTCTCTTTTATTATCCTCTTATTATCTGTATAATAAAATGGCAAACCGGAAATCAAATCATTTCACAAATTTTTACAAGTAACACTATTAAAGTTTAAACTCCGTACCTTATTTCTTGGTATGTAAGCATGACCTGGGATTTTTATGTCATTACTTCCTTGTACACATACAGCTCTGTGTTCATCTACAACATTAACCATAAACACACTTTAACCCAGATCCCTGTGAAGATGGAGAATCTCCATGTGGACTCACAGCCTATTGCCCACAGCCACCTGCTGGTCACCAAACCCATCACTACAAGAGAGAAGAGGAAGCCTTTATTGTCGTCATACAGAGTGCCATAAAATTTTGAACCGTGCTGACCATATTTTCTCAGAACTCTTAACGACAATGCCTCCAACTGTATCTCAACGTCAACGGAAACCTCGTATTTATTTCAATTGTAATAAAGAGGACAATACACTTAGTTATAGACCTGTTTTACAATGATGATTTGCTGACATGCATGTGCTGGTTTAGTGGTAGCTACTCTCCACTATACTCCACTGTACTGGATTGTTTAAGACATTTAAAGATGAAATAAAGTCTTTGAGATAGATTTTTTTTCCCCTATGAAACCATATCCTTTGCTCTATTGTGCCATAAAGATTTATGGCATTTAGGAGGAACATAATCCAAGCACTCCAGAAATTTTGAGGAATTTTGCAAGTAAACACATGGTACCAGTTCGACATGGTACAATATAATCTGTTGAAAGCTAAATTGGTGTTGCTTTAAGTCTAATGTACTAATGATCAAATAATCATAAGGAAATATAGCCATGGTTATAACTGGATGATGGATGATTCACAATATGCAGTTAGAATTAAAAAGTCAAAATCTGTACTTATTTATTAATTTTAAAGCATCAGTGAGACGCCCAATTTCTTCTTTGTAGTGGACTGAAGCTACGGTATAAAACTTATAAAATTTGTAGCTTTAACAAATCATTGTTTTTTGTAGCTTTGATCAAAAGCATTGCTAATGTAGTAGGCAAAGCTGCTGTACAGGCAGCATAGTTTTATTTCTCTATAGCAAAGAATCAGTAAATACACAACTCTGAAAGTAACACGCTTAAGAGGTAATTGAGAGATTTCAGTCTTTCTCAATTTACACACTAACTAAATTTGAAAGGATACACATTTAAACCCTGCTTTCCATTTTCTGAAATGTCATTTCTGCCAATGATATATCAAGTGTCCATTAAAACAGTTTCCAGGTGTCATGTCAATTGAAAAAGCTCTGGAAAAATAATGTTTGGACAATCAGTCCAGTCTCTTATCTGATGTCAGATAAACAGCAGTAAAGATGATCCATATAATTAAACTATTAATCTGTCACGGGCTGTTCATAGTTGGCACCACTTTAGTTGGGTTTATCTTGGTAGTAGTGAGGCAGGGAGACGGGAAAACCTGTCAATATATAGGTCTCATATAGATTTTTGTTTATTATTTAATTGTACAGCTGTTTATTATATCAGCAGCAGAGAAAATGACTTTATATGGGTTTTTTGAGGTTAATTATAACTTCAAAAGAGCGTGAGTGCAGCTTTACTACTATTTGAATTTCAATGAAAGTCAGTTGGTTACTTATTGCCCACAGTTATGTGCAGGTGAAAGGGTTCATAATTATTCTACATCTAGATAAACATCAAGAGAAAAAAATTCAAATTTCCATTCAGGTAAACATAAAAAATGTGTAAAAAAAAATAAAAATTAAGACGCTTGTAAAAACACAAAAAAATAACCCTCTTTTTAATAAATAATTTTATTGTAATCAAAAACATAATAATTAAGTAATCATTGATTCTGTGAGGGACATTTAATTAATGAATAGAAGGCTACTGGTAACAGCTTTTCAGTTCACAAAAAAAATAAAATCTTTCCAAAGATTTGCAATATTGCCTTTGCACCTTGTAGTGGCAAGTAATTGCATCTATTTACAATATCTGTAATACTTTACAGTAAACAACTTGGACTTAAGAGATTGCAGGATGAACATTATTTGATCTTGAGAGTACCTTAGGCTTCATAAACCTAGATATCATTCATTCATTCATTCATTCATTTATTTATTTATTTATTTATTTATTTATTTATTTATTTTTAGTTGGTTGGTTTTTGGCAAGGAGATGATGGCCCCATGAAAGACAGTAATTTAATAACTGATTCATCCATTTCTGTGGTGTTTTAAGATAAACATATTGACTAAAAAACAACAGTAAATCTTAATAAACTATTTCTAGAATACAGATAATACATTTTTGCATGTATTCATCATATAAAAAAAATATATGGAATGGTGTCCATTAAAGACAATTGTCCCAACCCTCCAAGAACAACTTCAGAGCTCATCATGCATCATGTACTGGTGTGTCTCAGTAATAGATTTGTGTTTTCTAGGTGATATTGTTATTCTTTAACAGTGTCTTAGGACCATTGTGATCTTTGATTTAGTGGAAAAGCGTGCCAATTCCATGTTCTTGGACAACTGGTCTGAAAATACTGATCTTTCCTAGAAGAGAGCAGGAATCCACAGATTAAGCAATTTAATGCTTTTTCATGTGTAAAGAAACCAAACAATTCTAGGCATTCTAAGTTCTATTTATTTACATAATTGGTCAGTGGTAATGATTTATATAATTCCATGGTAAGAGGATTAAAATTTAATATCCACACAGTGACAAGTATTTATTTTCCTTTATATGTCAGTTCTTCTCAGAACTCAGGTCTCTGTTCATATCTTTTTCATTGATGCAGTGTGGAGTGATGGCTATAGCACAAATTGCAAAAAAAGAAGGTAACCTATTCTGATTAATCCTATTTCCTTTCGCATCATGTTAATGGCCGAGTTCGTGTGTGTCACGTACCTGAGGATGAGTTGGCACCAAGATGCACTATGGGAATAAAGTGAGCTGTAAGTGGCAGTGTTATTCTCTGGACAATCTTCTGCTGGGAAACCTTGGGTTCTGGCATTCATGTGTATGTTACTTTGACATATACCACCCACAGTACCTAAATATAGTTGCAAATAAGTATTTGCTTTCATGGCAAAAGTATTCCCCCATGGCAGTGGCCTCTTTCAGCAGAATAATGTGTCCAGCAACACTATGAAAAAAAATGTTGTTTGAATTGACTCCATATTTCACAGATCTTTATTTGATCATGGATTTGTGAGGTGTGCTTTACAAACAAATCTGATCCATGGAGGCATTACTTCGCAGAAAAACGTCCGGTATAAGGAAACCAGCCAATCTTAGTGTGTACAGGATGCAGAATGAAGATTCTACGGTGTAAAAAACAATGCAGAATAATACTTATTTTTTAAAAGATCCATTTGTATCTTCTCATCTAAAATGCCTACCCATTAACATAATTGGTCAGTGGTGAAGTTTTATTTCATTTTATTTCAGTTTTATAATTTATGAGGTTCAAGGTTAATATACACAGATTGACAAATATTTGTTTTGCTTTATAAGTCAATTCTTCTCAGAACTCTTGTGTACATATCAATTTCGCCCACAATAAGTGTCACTAAGGTCATACCACCTCTAGAAAAGCCGCGGGATTCCACGAATGTTAAAGCTTAATCTTTTGAAACAATACTCCGGTGAGATTCATCCTCCTCAGATAACTCACACGCCAGTACCAGCATGATTGTAGGTCAAAGGTGGTACATGGACAAAGATCAGTCACTGGCAGCATATTTAAGCATGGCGTGATAGAGTCACTAATCAGTCAGCTCAGTGATGATGGCGGTTATTGGAGAGCTATGGAACTTTCGCAGTCTGTTGATCATCATTCTCACACCACTCCTAATGCTACCGCTTCCCCTAGTCATCAACACAAAGGTGAGTGTATGCAACAACAAAAAAAATCAAAAGGACTTATAGTCCAGAAAACCAAAAAGTTGATTAAAATTTGTAATAATGTGGAATATGGTGGAATGAAAATGGACAAAAACGTAACAATTTGAGCAAGATTCAAAATAACATGTCTGGTAACAGGTTTGTTTTGTTTAGTATAACATAAGCATAAGAAAATACCATAGAAAAAACAATGGTAACCTCAGTTCGACTTATGATAAATGACTCACAATAATGGAAACAATACATTCATTTTCTAGTAATCATTTACTCTATATGATCACCCGACTAGCACACAATTCCTAAAACTGTTGGCTTAACTAGGAAAGCACCCATTTGTTTTGAATGTCTTTGTTTGCTATAGCTTTAAAATGTTCTTGTTCTTCACTGGGACCAAAGCTGCTCCACTTTGACAATCCCCCTGTACACAATGGTCCATAAAGACATTCTGGAACTTGCCAAAGATAGAGTGAAGCCCAGAACCCTGACCTCAGTCCTAATGAACATCAGCGCCTGACCTCATGAATGCTGATGGGGATGAATATGCAAGTCCCCACAACAATACACCAAAGTCTAGTGTAAAGCTTTGGAGTGGAGGTTATTATAACAGCAAGAAGGGAATAAAATATGATCTAGCCATATACTTTTTGGCGATATAGTGTTTGTCTTTAACCTTTGACTTTTATATTTTTATGAGTTTATGGGAGTAACGCAAATCATTCAGTTAATCATCTGTAGATGTCTGGGCAATTTTGTAACTTGTGTTAAGTTGTGATAAAAGTAAAGCTAAAAGACACCTAAAGGCTAATATTGCTGTTGCTTGCCTAATGTTTGCTGGTGTTATCACTTTTTATTGCAACATCATTAGAGTTTATTAGAGTTTACATATACTCCATATACTGTGAATAATCATGTGACATTCTTCAGGAGGCTGAATGTGCGTTTACACTGGTGCTGATGGCGGTGTTCTGGATGACAGAGGCAATGCCCCTGTCTGTGACGGCCCTCCTGCCAGCACTTCTCTTCCCCCTCTTTGGCATTATGAAGTCCTCAGCAGTAAGCTTCATTCTAAATTCAAGACGTCTGAAAATTGATTGATGTCATTTTTTATATTGCATGCATTTGCAAAATTATTAGACGCCATGACTGTACTGAATGCACTGTCTGAGTCTACTTTGCTTCATACACAGGTTGCAACAATGTATTTCAAAGATTTCCACTTACTCCTCCTTGGAGTTATCTGTCTGGCTACCTCGATTGAGAAGTGGGGTCTGCACCGGCGAATTGCTCTCAGACTGGTCACTATAGTTGGAGTGAACCCTGGCATGTGGGTCTAGTTGATTTTTCTCATCCTCTTCTTTATTAGTCCTTTTATTTAGTCATTTAAAATAAATTGCATTCAATTAAAGCCTTTGATTTTGTAGTTTAATGCACATTTAATGCCTGATATTCAGAGGCTGATTAAGTAATTTAAATGGCCCGGTAAAACATATTATAATATAAATGTTTTTGAAGAATTGTGTTTTTTTAAGAAATTATTGAATGTTAACTGACATTCTGATGTATATAATGCACTCATTCCCGTAGGTTGATGCTAGGGTTCATGGTAGGCTGTGCTTTCCTCTCCATGTGGCTGAGCAACACCTCAACAGTGGCCATGGTGATGCCAATAGCAGAGGCCGTGATGCAGCAGGTCACGGGTGCAGAGGACCAGGTCAACAGGCAGCAGGATAAGCCTTTGAAAGGCATCTGCAATCCCGCACTCCAGCTGGAAGGAGGTCAGTTTCATGAAGCATCCGAGTCAAAGAATATGCCAAATATGGCTGATTTTCATATTTTTGAAATGCCATGTTGTTTGATTTCATAGATGGTGAGAAACAGTGTGAGAAAACCACAGATGAGAACAGGTGACCACGATGAACTTTTGTTTTACTATAAGTAACCTGTTCACTTGTATCATCTCCTTCACTAGTACTCATTGATCTTGCTTTTTTCCTATACAGCACAGGGACAGCACTTAAGGAATTTGTTGTTACTGTACCCGAGGAGGATAATGCCACAGAGGTAAATGACACAGACAGACACACACACACTATTTAATTTCTAGGTTTTCCTTCCTTAGTGGTTTAAGCATTGCATGGATTTTACGTTATGTTATTTGTACCATGAGAAGCTTTTTTCATGTTAAATATTATTTGGCCTTCTTTGGCTTAATGTTGTTCACTAGTCAAGTTGTTATAATATTTTTTTTTCTGCACTTGCATCCAGTTGCTTTCGTCACAGACACGCTTAAAATTAAAAACCCTTATGACCGTAATTAAGTATGCTGTTTTCACACCCATCAGAAAAAGTCTAGTCTGACTAGTTGGTAACATTCCAGGTGGTAACTCCACTGTAAATGTTGACTGTTAATACTTTTTCTTCATCAATCCCTCAGTCTGTGCCGAGTTCTCCGTTACACTCAAACTTCATAACACATCGAGATCAAATGATGTGCAAAAGCTTGTCTCTGGCCATCGCCTACTCTGCAAACATCGGTGGACTCTCAACTTTACCAGGAACTTCCTCGAATCTTGTTTTTGCTGAATACATTCATCAGTAAGTTTTCAAAAATACAACTCAGTCCTGTGTGCAGTTTCGTATTTGAATAAATTTATTCATCAGAAGGAAAAATTTAACTGCATGGTTTTAAGTATTGACGGTTTCTTTTACAGATTTTACCCAGAATGCAAGTCCATCAATTTTGGAAACTGGTTTATTTTCGCTCTGCCTATCTGCATTATTGTTCTGATTTTGGCTTGGATATGGCTACATTGGCTGTTTTTGGGCACTAAGTGAGTGTTAATTATGTATTTCATACTCTTGGATCATTCATACCTTCCATATCTACTTCACTTATACTGCAAATAGTGCTTTACTTATAGTTCCATATCTACTGCACTTATAGTGCAAAAGTCTTGATCAAGCCCTCATTTCATCATATTTTGCTTCCAAGGACCCAGACTTTTAACATAGCCGTGAGGAATAGATCTCCAGGCTTCCTGAAGGATTTTTTTTGAGCTCTCATTTTCAGTCTAGTACCTGTACCTGAGTAGTTTCTGGGGAATGTTTTTTGTTTGTTAAGCCACCCAGTGACAAGTTTTTTTAAGCATTTAAAAAAATATATAATAATCTAACTTAAGGCATGAAGCAGTGAGAACCAGGTACAGATGATAACAGGTGATCAGGCCGGTGATTAGTATACTGGTCATGCTGAAAGCTGAGTGATTGGAACAGATGAGAGGGGAAATGAGGTTGCTGCTGAGGTCGTTACATAAACAACCAATTTTAAAATTGTATCTTTAGGCACATTGCAGACTTTCACAGTAAAACGTTTGTTCCCATTAATTTAATTTTATTTAATTTAGTAAGTGTTTCAAGACTTTAGCACAGTACTGTATATTACACACACACACACACGCACACACACAAACACTTAATCCTTAAAGTGGAACAAAGAATGATGCTGGCAAACCAGATTGTGTTTCCTCCTAGGTAATTTACATTTTATATTTAAACTTTATGGTGAATCTAAACAATATTTTTTTTTCTTGCCCCTCAGTTTCTGCTCCATGCTGTCCTTCAGAAGGAGTCGTTCTGAGAGAGAGATTGCAGCAGCCAAGCATATCCAAGATCAGTACAATGCACTGGGGAGCATGAGGTCAGACACTGCTGTAAATAGTCATATATGTTAATAAAAATTTGTCATAAGTGTCATAATAAGTGGTAAATGTTTATGTAGAAACGCTACATAATAAAGAGATGATTTTATTGATTGTATTCATCAAATAGACATATTAAAGAAAGTTCCACTTCAAAAGCATAATAGAATCTAAAGTAATGCAATGTTATTCATGATGAGTTTATGTTTTGTGTGAGTGTGTGAGTGAAAGTTGGCATAGGAGAGTACATTTTTTAACATTCTTTCACTTTGATTTATTTTTTCCCTCTAGTCGACAAGAGATGATCACCCTTGTTATTTTCGTCCTGATGGCAGTGCTCTGGTTTGTGCGAGAGCCGGGCTTCATGCCAGGTTGGGCATCTCTGTTTCCTGAGTGAGTGCACTGAGATCATACTAACTTACCGTGCTTCATCTCTTAACATAAATGAACAAAAAAAAACAGACTCCATAATAATAATTATAAAGATCTTCTCACATTTCATTCTAATTATTGATGTCTTATTGCTCTCTCTAGCTATTCAGGATATGCAACTGATGCCACTGTGGCTCTCCTTCTGGGCATGTTGTTGTTCATCATTCCTTCTAAGAAGCCCACTGCAGATAATTATGGTACCTGCTTAACCATCCTCATTAACTTTATATTTATGCATGTACTTTATGTATGAATGTATATATGTATGTATGTAAGTACGTATGTATGTATGTATATAAGTATGACGTTTCACCACCCTCATTTCTCATAGATGGTATGATATCATGGAAGGAATTCCAGTCCTGTATGCCGTGGGAGATCTGTCTTCTTGTGGGAGGGGGTTTTGCATTAGCAGAGGGCACCAAGGTAACATTTTCTGCAGTGAACACAAATTTTGCTGATAGCAATGTTCACACACACACACACACATACAAAAACACACACACACATGCACACACCTAAATATATTTCATGTTGCTATCTAATCAGCCAATCATGTGGCAGCAGTGTAAACAATAAAATCATGCAGATACAGGTCAAGAGCTTCAGTTATTGTTTAAATCAAACATCAGAAGAAAGAAAAGTGTGATCTCTGAGACATTAACTGTGGCATGGATGTTGGTACCAAAGGCGCTGGTCTGAGTATTTCATAAACCGCTGATCTCTTGACATTTTTACACATAGCAGTCTCAAACTTTTATATAGAAGTGTACAAAAAAACAATCAAAAGTGATTGACAGTTCTGAGTGAGTGGTGACAGTGAGTGGAAACATGTTGTTGATAAGAGAGGTCAGAGGAAAATGGCTAGATTGGTTTGAGCTGAGGAATCCAAAAAAAAAAATAATAATTTGGTCTTTTACCAGTCTACAGCTGACGACCTTGGGTAAGTCTGTACCCGCACTAGTCTCTCATGTTCTTGAAGGATAGGAGCAGATTCGTCTGTTGTTGTAGCCCATCCACATAAAGCTTTGATATGTTAAGAATTCTGAGATGCCATTCTGCTCTGAGTTACTATGGACTTCCTATTAGCTCAAACCAGTCTGGTCATTCTCCTTTGATCTCTTTCATTAATCAGATGCTTCACCCCTCAGACTCTCCACAAAAAGGATTTATGTAGGTTTTTTTCTTTTTTTCGGGCACGATTCTGCCTGAACTCCAGAGACTGTTGACTGTTGAAAATCCAATGTGAACAAAAGTGAAATATGTAAACCAGTCGACCTCGCGCCTACAGAGGTGCCGAAGTTAAAGTAACTGAGACTTTTCCTCATTTTGACGTTTGATTTGGCTATTAACCGAAGCTCTTGACCTGATTTTTTTTATATTGCTCTGCTGCCACACAATTGGATGATTAGATAAGATGATTATATGCACTCTTTGCATGAGCATTGCATTATCACAGTGGCCGTTGTGATTTATCAAGTGTTACGAAGCATCTACTTTCCCACCATCAGAGCAGGACATGTCTCTTTCGGTTTTTGTTCTGTCAGCGTGAGAGGTTAAAAATGAAAGCCTTTGCCATTTATTATTCTTTGTGCATAGAACAATGAGAGGACTATGCATTATATGCTTTTGATCCAGCAATTCTAACGTCTTGGGAAGTTTAGCACTGAACATCCTCAAAGGGATATGGCTGACAGCCATTCTAGACTTGTTGCATATGAATTTCACCGTCAGAAAGTGCAACTTTAGACACTTTAGATATAGAGCTTAATTATATTAAAGCCATGTAATGAATTGTAGTGTTTGGACGTGTGATATTTAAAGGCAAAGTTTAGAAATTAAGTGGTGGGTTTAGATCAGTGGTATCCAGTTTTATCTTTAAAGTGCCAAATTTTAAGCGCAGTGACCTTCCCAGTGGTCTAGAACTACATCGGGAAAATGTATGGTTTAATTTACAGTGGTAAAAGTCTCAACCCACCATTATTAAAGTCCTCATTTTTATTTTAGAGTTCTTACAACTGCTATTTTAGAGTTCTGGTACAACATGTTAAATCAAATGACCACTGGAATATTAAAAGGTTACTTAGAGGGTTTAAAAAGAATTTTATTCAACAGATTTAAATAATGACTTTTCTACTCATTCTATTATTAAACCCACAGGTATCTGGTTTATCCACTTGGGTTGCAGAACTGATGAGTCCATTGGGGAATCTCCCAGTATTGGCCATTGTCACTATTGCCTGTCTGATTGTCACGTCCATTACAGAAGTGGCTAGTAATCCAGCCACCATCACTATCTTCCTTCCCATACTTGCTCCATTGGTATGTTACGTTAGAAAAAATAAAAATGTGTTTCTTTACATTATATGAAAATGCAGCATGGTTTTCAGCATTCATGTTAATATTACTGAGTATTATCTATATGTCATTATCAGGCTGAAGCCATCAATGTCAACCCCCTCTACATGCTGATACCAGCAACCATTAGTGTGTCATTCTCCTTCTTGCTTCCTGTTTCCAATCCTCCAAATGCTATTGTCTTTGCATACGGGCATGTAAAAATCATGGATATGGTGAGTCATTATCGATGCATATTAAATATGCAAGGCAATTGTGTCTTGATCACTGTGCAAGCTGAGAGTCAATGTGATAATACTGGCTTTGTGGATGCTTACTATTTTCAGGTCAAAGCTGGACTGGGCATGAACGTCATTGGTGTTCTTTCAGTCCTGTTGGCTGTCAGTACGTGGGGAAGACCAATCTTTTCTCTAGATACTTATCCAGACTGGGCTCCTACCTATGGCGTGGCAAACACAACTGGGTTTTAAACTGCTTCAGTTTACTATGGTGTCTAAAGTAAATAGGGATGGAAGGCATACAGTGCAATTGAAGTCAGACGTTTACGTACACCTTAGCCAAATACAGTACATTTAAACTAATTTTTTCCCAATTCTGACATTTAATCCTAGTAAACATTTCCTGTCTTACGTCAGTTAGGATCACTAATGTCGGAATAATAGCAGAGGGAAACGTTATTTCAGCTTTTATTTCTTTCATCACATTTCTAGTGGGTCAGAAGTTTCTATTCACTTAGTTAGTACTTGGTAATATTGCCTTTGAATTTTTACAACAAGCTTCTGGAATTTTAGTCCATTAGTTCTGACAGAACTGGTGTAACTGAGTCAGGTTTATAGAGATTCTCTCTTCTTATGGGATTGATTTGTACTTTTTGTACCACAGTACATGTCTCCTTCCTGAGCGATATGGTGGCTATGTGGTCTTGTGATGCATAGTATTGTTTGTACAGATGAAGGTGATATTTTCAGGCATATGGATGGATTGCATTTTTTTTCAATGATGAATCGGACTTAACTGATTTACTTTGTTCTTCCCATTATGGCAAAGAAAGAGGCCCTAAGTTTGAAGGTTGGCCTTAAAATACATCCACTGGTAGACCTCCAATTGACTTAAATGATGTCAATTACCCCATCGGAAACTTCTAAAGCCATGACATCATTTTCTAAGTTGTTTAAAGGCATAGTCCACTGAGTACAGAACCACTTTTGACCTACTAATATTGTGATATAGTGAATTATAGGTGAAATAATCTAGCCATAAACAATTATTGGAAACATCGCTTGTGTCTTACATGAAGTAGATAACCTAACTGACTTGCCAAGACTATAGTCAGTTCAGATGAAATATATTTAGTGGTTAAAATCAGTTTTAAAGACTTCTCTGTCTAACCTATCTTCCTACAGTATATGTAACCTCCTGACTTCAAATGCATCTTTGTAGCTTGGTAAATGCGTTCAATTTCTTGGTGTACTGTGGGGAGTAAATGTAAATGACCTTAATTCAATGGTGAAAGCATCTACATTTTGTAATAGTGTTCCATAAGTACTCTGAGGAGGTTCATATAAATGAGCTGAAATGGTGTTTTATAACTGTATTTATACTATAGATGAGATACACTATCAGTCAAAAGTTTGGACACACGTTCTATTGCCATGGTCTTTCCTGATTTTTATTTCTTTCTACATTTTAAAACAATACTTTGGATGTAAAGGCATCCAAAATACGCAATAATCTTCTTGGAACAGTTGATATTGGATGTCGCAATTACTTATGATTTTTGAGGCTGGTAACTCAAAATGAACTTCTCTGCAGCAAAGGTAAGTTTTGGTCTTGCTTTCCTGGGATGGTCTTCATCATGGTGCTTGATGCACAAACTATTCCAGAACAGCTGACCTTTATGTCTTAAAATAACAACTGACTGTTGTTGTTGTCGTTGTTACCTATAATTACTTAATGCCATATGTGTTATTTTATAGTTAAAAAAATGAATAGAAAATGAATCCTAACTTGTATCCAAACTTTTGACTGGTTCAGTACTTACAGTAAGTGACTACTTCACAAAATACTAACTTTATTTTTTATATGCACATTTTATACATATAGATCATGTCTTCACAAAGTGAATTTGTTTTTGAGGAATTTATTTAAATCCATAGAATGGCTGTTCAAAACAAATGAATTAAAAGGCAACACATCTAAAGGCAGGTGTTTAAGGTTCACTAGAAAGTCTAGATGTAATAAAATAAGAGGCCGAAATCAGATGTTAAGAGGTCACTTGTTTTGATTTTAAATTCCACATTTTCTGTAGGAGCTTCAAGGAGCTGCTGACTGCTAATGATATATGATTCATGATATATTCACTTAGGGTGAATGAACTCTTACAATGTTTAGGAAAAACACAGACGTTAATGAAACCCTACGGAATTCATTGGTCTGGCTGACCTCTATACAAGACATAAACAAACAAAAAGGTTTTTTTTTCTTTGTTGCCTCTCTATATAGAACAATTTTAGAACTATATTAGTTTTGAAATTAATTGAGAAATATTATATATGCACTCAACTGCAGGAATTTAATTGCAAAAGAACATTAACTGAATTGATTCCTGTAAGCATTCATGTTGTTTTTGCTAAATATCAATTTGTCCTTTTTTTATGGAAGGCAAACTGAAGATTAGTTGTAGAATTGTTATGTATGTTTTGATTAGTTATTAGCTATATATTCAGTGATGTATACATGCATAGTAAGGGCTGTACTTTAGCTAAATGCGTTCACATGAAAACTATGATGACAGATTACTTTAAATAGTGGTGTATGAAACAAGTTGAAATGTATTTGTGCAAGATTATTGTACTCCAAACTGACAATGTTTTAAAGTTTACTTGAATATTTGCATAAAAATGTACTGTAGCATTATTTCTAATCTACATGGCTTATCTATGTGACAACTGTAATGGAGATGTGGGGAAAGATGACAAATGGTTATTTGTACCTAATTTCCTTGTGTATTATTGTATGTTTTCTATATGAAGCCTCTTGTGACTAATACCAAAAAAAAGAGACTGAATAAATAAATGAATGAGTAAATGTTGATTACAATCATTTGAAAAGCAGGATCTAATGGGTAGTCTAATCCAGCTCAGATTTTGACACTAACATAACATTAATATGAAACATAACACTTCATATTCCTTATAAACTACATTAATGACCAGATCAAAAATTCTCATTAAATATATAGTATATAAATACTACAAGCGTCACAAGTGATAGATCAGCTGATTAAACAGGTTGAATCAGGGCTTTGTTCAATAACGAGCGTGCTCTCAAAACACTAACTACATTGCTGTGAAAAAGTTTTGAATTATTCTTCACCACCATGTTTGACTATTGGAGTGATGTTCTTTTTATGAAACGCCAGGTGTATGAAATGCCAGATAAGGGTGTGTGTATCGGTACACACACTTTCCGAAAAGTTAAACTTTTGTATTATCAGTCCACGGGATATTTGTAACAAACATCTTGGGGGTTTTAAGTAGACAATAGTCATTGTCTTCTTTTTGGACAGCAGTGGTTTATGCCTTGAAACTCTCCAATTTTTCCCCAGTCTCTTTCTTATTGTAAATCATGAACGCTGACCTTAAATATGGCAAGTGAGTCCTGCAGTGGTTTAGATGTTGTTCTTGCTTTGTTTATGAACTCCTAGGCTTAGGGTTAGGGCTAACTCAGCTTTTCAAAACTCACAGTTTATTTATGATTTATCAAGATGCTGACAGCTTTTTCCCTTAACAAATGAAATCATCATTGAAAAACTGGATTTTGTATTTACTTGGGTAATCTATGTGTAACATAAAAAATTGTTTCAATGATCTCAATAATTTAAGTGAGACTTTCAGGAAGGGGAAAATACTTTTCACTGCATAAAAACATACAATACTTTGTGTTGCCAACAAGTTTTAGAACAGCAATGACATAACTCATACAAGTAAAGATGGTGGAAGGGGAAGTAGATTGCAGTAATAATTTTAGCTTCAAGACTAAGTAGACTGAGTAAGATTTTGTTAATGTTTATGTGACATAGCTCTTTAAAATCACAACTCTTGGTATAAGGTTGTGTGCCTCAGTAGTTATATTTAAGGAAACAAAAAGTTTTGTTTTTATTCCATAAAGACAAGCTGTGCAAGTAAGATGCATATCAAACTGATATAAATAAATACCCTTATTTTACCGCAGTGGTAAAGTGCTCGCCCTATCATTTGGAGATGGCGAGTTCGATCCCCGGGTGATGCTGTAACCTCTCGCAGCCGGAGGCCTAGAAAGAGCTGATTGGTCGAGGTCTCTCAGAGGGGAGGGATGAGAGGTACTTAGTTCTCCCACATTAATCACAGCTCTGCAGCCAATCAGGGGCGTCTGTGAGCTCATACAAACAGAAGGATCGGATAGCGCTGTTCTCCGAGTGTGTTACGCCGCCCCCAAAGGTGTGAGAGTGAGCAGTTCGAAAAGATGCGGTCGCCTGGCGTCACGTGGTTCAGAGGAAACACGTGATAGTCTTCGGCCCTCCCGACCGAGTGGTAGTATGAGCCTTAATGTGGGAGCCCCCTAGTGACGGAGAAGAATTGGATACAATAAATTAGGGAGAAAATCAGGGGGGGAAAAAAACATATGAAACAAAATACATTTTAATGTTTACAACTCTGATGAATATTGATGAAAAGGCCACTGAATTTAAGCATTTTATACAGCCTAACTGGATTAGGTTTCCAAATTGAAATAATAAAAATCAGTAGGTTCGGTTTAAAAAAAGTTTTTATGGTGCTTTAATGTTTTGGAAAGGTTTTTCCCATTTTTCCATTTCCCTTTTTTTTTTTAACAATTACAATTTAATAATATTTGACCATAAATTATTTAGACATTTTTACATTGTACAGTTAAGTGCAGAAAGCATGTAAATGCAACTATGTAAATTTTAAAATGTATCTCTAGGATAACTATTCCCAAATGTTTTAAATAGACTGGGGGTTTGATCAAGAAACAGAGCAACTATCCAAAGCATGAGAGAAATTAATTTTAAACAGAAACAAAAAATAAAGAAAAATTTGTGTTGTGTAGGTTTTCATTGAATTAAATTTTCTTATATTTTTTGCTATTGAACTCTCATATTTCTGCTTAGATTTCTTGTGGACATCTTGTCATGAATGTCAGCTCATCACCAGAAACTAAATCCCAGTAAGAGTGAGCTGAGAAATATCACTGGAGATGCATCCACATGTCAAGAACTTGTCATCTCCCTTGAGAACACACTCCATCTACACAACCTTGGGGTATTTCTGGGCAATGTCAAGATTTTTTTCTATTTTTGCTAGCCTGACCAGTCATGTGTAAAAGTTAGTACCCCCTCTTTTAATTCTATGTTTTTTTGTGTATGAACACAAACATCTGATCATAGCCGGTCTTAGTATTAGGCAAATACAACATTTTCACTGTACCAATATTTATTTAACAAAAACGAAGCCAATGAGAAAAACATGTGGGCATTACTAAGCCCCCACAGATTTAATAGCTGGTAGATCCACCTTTAGCAGCAATGACTTCAAGTAAGGGCTTTCCTTATGGCTTTATAAGTATCTCACATCAGTTTGATTGCTCAATTTCATTGAGGTTTTTGGGCATTCTCATATACACAAGATCCTGCCCCAGCATTCCAATTGAGTTGAGGGCAGGACTTTGACTAATCCATTCCAAAACCTTGATTCTTGTTTTTCAGCCCTTTTGATGTAGATTTACTGGTCTGCTCTGATCATTGTGCTGTTGCATGACTAAATTACGACCAAGCTTTAGTTGTCAGACAGATGACCTCATGTTTGCCTCTAGAAAACTCTAGTATAAAGAGGAGGTAATGGGCAACTCAATGGCTGCAAAGTGTCAAGGTCCTCTGGCTTCAAAACAAGCCAAATCATCACCCCTCCACCACCGTGCTTGACAGTAGGTATGAGTTTCTGCTGATATGCTGTTTGGTTTTCACCAAAAACTGTGCTGGGTATTAAGGCCAAACAACTCCAATTTGGTCTTATTTGTCCATAGGACATTGTTCCAGAATTCTTATAGTTTGTTTAGATGCAGTTTTGTGAACCTCATGTTCCTTTTAGATAGAAAAGGTTTCTCCTGGCAAGCATTCCAAACAAAACGTACTTTCTGTACCGTTTAGTCTTGGACTTGTCACGGGCTTGGACTGTCATGGACTTTAACATTTAACATGCTTGGTGGGACCTGTAGAGTCTGAGATATGGCACAAGTGTTTTTTTCTATTTCTCTGAGCACTGCACAGTCTGACCTTTATGTCTTTCTCACTGTAGAACGCTGAACTAAACAACTGTTTGGAATTGGTTTGATATCCTTTTCCAGATTGATGAGCAGCAAGTGCTCCTCAAACAAATGCTTACACCTCCAACTGGACAAGGGTGCAACTTACTTGTCTTAACCCCAGTAAAAGTGGTAAGGGACTACTTAGTATTGCCCACATGTTTTTTTTTTTCTTTTTTCATTCATTTTTGTTAAATCAATAACGGCATGGTAAAAAAGGTTGTTAAATGTTGTTGTCCGTATGAGGTTATATTTGCCTTATATTAAGACCCGGTATGATCAATTGGGGTTTTATTATGTTTTTACACGCAAAAAACAGAGGTAAAAGACAGGGCACTAACTTTTACACATGACTGTACTGTATGTGTCTGCTTTACATTATCAGGATTGTGCTTCCTTTTATCTCAATAGAGGCTATTCGGGTAATTGTTCAGTCCTTTGTTATCTTGAGATTGGTGTACTGCAACAGCTCCCTACCTGTATGTCATCAGATCCCTGCCCCTGACCCATAAATCGCCCACATGACATCACCTCACTGATGCTTTCCCTCCACTGGTTTTCTGTAGCTGCAAATTGAAGAATAAAAGCAGACAAAAACAGGCCAGTCTTCAGCTGTCTGAAAACAACTATCAAATTGTTGTTCTGCACCATAATTGCACCATAATTTTAGTACTAGTAGAAAATGTTATTCTATGCGATTACAAATGGCAAAATATCATAGTAGACCACAAAAGGTTAAAAAAAAAAAACTTTCAAGGGTAGATTTTACTGAAAGAAATTTTCAAGGATTTTTCTGCATAAGATTTTAGAAATTTTATTTAGACAAGCTTTATTATTGCTTTTATTCAATGGCCCGCATGGATATCTAATACATTTTAGATTGTGTTGTGTGTCTACATTTAGGTTCAATTCAAGGTGATGACATCATATATCTTTTACTGTGTTAAAGTTTCATATACAGACATCTGGATATTTCTGGTCTATTGCAACAAATGCACACCGAACGGCTTGTAGACTATATGTATTGCCAGCTGACTGAAACATCAAGAGATTGATCGTTGATCATAGTGAGCATGGTGCAGTGCAGATTTTGAAAATTGCTTTATGTTAGTACACCATCAGTGCACTGAGACAACAACAACAAGGGAGTTTGACATTCTGGGAGGCCTTTACCAGCAGTCCCATAACCTGGCCTGATGGGGACAAATTTCTTAAGTGAGGCTGAGGTTCTTTATAAGTTCCATGTACAACAATCTTCCAAGTCCTAGAGACCTGTACATGCTGTGTACATCAGGGATAACTATGTGACATCCAGAATCCAAGTTTGTAGCATTTAGAATTCTGCAGAAGCTAGCAGCGGTCTTACTGTAGATATACATACTGTAACATTACAGTGGCTGATCCATTTTGCAGAGCAATGTACAGTATAGCAAGAGTCATTAATCTAAGTGATCTATTTGAAGTATACAATTAGTACAATTAATACAATTAGTTATGAGTTTACAACCTGAAAAGTTGGGACACTTTTTAAATACTTTTTGAATAAAATGAAAAATCACATGTTTTATTCACAATAGAACATAGAGAACATGACAAATGTTTGAACAGAGAAATTTTACACTTTTATTCATTAAAAGAGCTAATTGCAAATTTGATGCCTGCTACAGGTCACAGGGGCAGCAAAGGGCTGAAAGAGCAAGAAATTGTAAAAAGATTCAGCTAGGGGAACATTTACCATCAGGTCTGTAACAATCTGTAATGATCAGCTATAAAAGGGATGTTTTAGAGTGGCAGAGTCTTTCAGAAGTAAAGATAGGCAGAGCCTCTCCAATCTGTGAAAGCGTGCATAAAAAGATTGTGGAATACTTTAAAAACAATGTTCCTCCACTTCAAATTGCAATGGCTTTGCAAACTCATCATCTACAATGCATAACATAATCAAAAGATTCAGAGAAACTAGAGAAAGACCCAAGACCTTTGTTTGGATGCCTGTGTTCTTCTGGCCCTTTGACATTACTAAATGGGCCCAGGAATACTTCCAGAAACCATTGCGGGTAAACATAATCTGTCATGCCATCTGCAGATGCCAACGTAAGGTCTATCATGCAAAAAGGAAGCCATATGTGACTGTGTCTTGTGGGGCCAAGGCTCATTTAAAATGGACTGTTTCAAAGTGGAAAAGTCTTCTATGGTCAGATGAGTCCAAATCTGACGTTCTTGTTGGAAATCACAGACGGCGTGTCCTGCGGGCTAAAGAGGAGGAAGACAATCCATCGTGTTATTAGTGTTCATTTCAAAAGCCAGCATCTCTGATGGTATGGGCATCTTGCATGTTTTGGAAGGCACTTCCAGCATTTGGAATGCTAAAAGATATATAAAGGTTTTAGATGACTTCGACCACGAACTCTTCAGCAGCTGGAAACCTATATCAGGCAAGAATGGGAACAATTCCAACACCAAAACTCCAGAAACTCATAACCTCAATGCCCAGACTGCAAACTGTTTTGGAAAGAAAATGCGATGCTACACCATGGTAAACATGCCCCTGTCCCAACTTTTTTGAGACCTGTAGCAAGTATCAAATTTGAAATTACACACTCATTTTGTGTATAAAATTTCCCAGTTTAAACATTTGTAATGTTTTCTGTGTTCTATTGTGAATAAAATACTGGCTCATGTGATTTGAAATACTTTCAGTTTTTTATTTTATTCAAATTTTTAAAAAGTCCCAACTTTTCCAGAATTCAGAAATTTAATTAAGACTAGGGTAAGTACCCATCATGACAAGAAAAGAGGATTTAGAAATAGTTAAAAGATTAAAGCTAAAACTAAGCTAATATAATGTAATCAGTGATATTATTATTTCAAGTTGAAGCCCACATACATGTCTGCCTGTCTTTCTGTACTGCAGAACTCTGCCTAAATAATTAATACAAAGAAATTAAATTTAATAAGGTTAAGGTACTTACACCATGTTTACGATAAGTTGTACTTCATCCAGCAAGTTTTTTTGCATAATAAAATTATGTTGTAATAGATAATTTTATAGCGATTATATAGGGGGCAATCCATGCCAGGGGAGCAATTTAGTGCATAACACTGGGCTCTCAGTTCAGGTATTATACATGCCCTCACTTCGGACTGCTGCAGGGTATGTTTGCTCTACTGACCAGTGTTGTAATATTACTGCTTTTTAGTAACGCCACAGTTTTGAAAGATATGAGACAAACTGGTTTAAAACATCCTACAAGAAAAAATCAACATACGTTGATCTGTCCATTTATCTTTGAAAGTTTTCATAGTCTACTTTTCTTCTTTTGGAGGAAGCAATGCTGTATAACACTTTCATTTATGTTTTTTGAGCATGTTGAGTGTTTTTATGGGCATTACAGTCGTTTCTGTGTCTTCCGCATACTCTGTCTATACACAGGTAAACTCTCATGTTGATTGGCTCTGTTGAGTGGCACATACGCCCACCACGAAGAAAAAAAGCATAAAAAACAGAAAAAAAGCCAAAAAAAACCCCACAGTGCTAGATGCTGTAACATAATCTAGCACAAAACTGCTTATAGCTTCACTTTTATTTAACATTTTGATTTCATTTATGGTGCGAGTTTAACTTTAGGCAAAGACTATTATTAGTATTGCCAATTAAACTGTTCATTAAATTTTGTGGAGCCAATTTGATGATGTGATGTGAACTCTAGCTGGACAGACAGACAGAGATACAGACAAGAGATTTTTTTGACTGGTTTCGGGTCCTCCAATGTATAAAATATAAAGATAGCTATAACTTAATGAGCGAGTTCTGACCAATGTACAGACAAAACCTTTCTCTTATTTATATATATATTTTGTGAAACCAAATAGTTCCATATTAGTTGAATAAATTAAAGAAATATCAAATAAGGGAATTAAAAAAAAACTAAATCAACGAGCTGGGCATTTCAAGTACATCAGATTTCTTTACAACACATTCTCTCCTGCTTTTTCCACATGGCATTGTAGAGGGTGCATTGCAGTGCAAGAGACTGAACTGTGTGGGAGCCTGAAGAGTGTGTCAGTAAAAGAGACTTCTGGCCAACAATTGCTGAGACACTTTAAACCAATAAACATAGAGGTTTCCCTGTGCCATGTGCTTGGTATCCAGGATCATCTGGGTTTAGCATATAGACCATATTTCTGTTTTCATATCAAATCATTTTATTTTATCTAACTCCAAATTCACAAAATTAACTTTTGTCTCAATATTTTAGCTTTTTTTTTGGTGCTGGTACACAGCTTAATAACTTTAATTTTTTAAAATTTATTTGTTTATTTATTATGGGTGTACACCAGAGTTCGAACAGTTTCTGGTTTTAAATATCTTCCTTATATTGTCCCTTCAAGTCAAGCTGAGTGTGAGTCTGTACAGCATCTTTTTGGATTACCACATGTAATTTAAAGTCATGTGATGTAGTAGGCTATTCCTCATTCTGATAATGAGGAATATTATCATATTAATGGATACATAATGTATGAAATAATTATATAATATTATACGATGACTACATTTAATATTTTTAACAGACCTTGTCTCAATAATAAACTCATTATGCTTCAAACTTATTTAGTTTTTTAAGCCTGTCTGTGTTTTTTTTGGTCCTCGGGAACAGGTAGCGTTGGTGCTCCTTTAAGCACGGGTCGTCTCACGTGTTGCAGCGCCACAGGTTGGCTACCTGTGTCTGCGTAAGAGCAGTGAGGGCTCGCGCACGGCACGGGCTCGCACTCGGCTGCTCAGACGCGCGCGGAGCAGCGGGTAGCGCTGAATGGTTCCCGGTGTGGCCCCGCCCCCAGAGCGGAGCGCACACGTTTGCACATTGCTATCGAGTGGACTCGCGTATAAACGGCGGAGAGAATCAAAACACGCTCGCTCTGTTTCTCGGTGAGTTCTCCAAACCCGGGTGTCGACCATGCTGGACCCGTCCTCCAGTGAAGAATCCGAGGCCGAACTTCCACCAGAAGACGAAGCGGTGGTCAAAACTCTGGGGGAAAAACTCCCGGAAAAAATCCCCAAGTCGGAAAAATCGGAGAAGCCCACAGGAGCGGTGCGGACGCAGCAGACCAAGAAGGCAGTTCCTCCTTCTCCTGAGGACGAGAAGAAAAGCGACGAGGAGAGACTTCAGAGAGAAGAAGCGGAGAGGAAAACCAAACTGCAGATTTACGTGTTTGTGCTGAGGTGCATAGCTTATCCTTTCAATGCCAAACAACCGACAGACATGGCACGGAGGCAGCAGAAGGTGAGTGTGCGTTTAGAGCAAGTGAAAATAAACACCTGTTACACTCGGCGCAGTTTCTCACACTGACTCCGTCTCTACAACTCCAACTCCAAACAATAACAACAACTGCAGGTTCGTTCGTTTGTTTGTTTGTTTGTTTGTTTGTTTATCAATGCCTACTTTTCGAAACATATGGGCAAATTTATACTTAAGTAATGCTTTTTATTTATCCGTATACTCGGAACAAAAAACTGCGTTCCATCACTTCATTACGTTACTAAACTATACATTTGCTCGTCATTTAGCTTGAAGAGTGACGCTTTAAAGTGGCACAGTACAACAGACTCAGCACTAAACATACTAAAGGTTCTCACCCCGGCATGAAAGAGCCTTTTCGGAGAGAGTAGTAAAGCAGAAAGGAGATGTGTGTACTGTATAGAACTTCATGTTTAAGCTCTACACCTACATTTTCCATCATTCATTCTTGTTCTATTATAAGCTACTGTATATATAATGTTAACACCATTAGTATTTGGCAGCACTGTGGCCTTGTGCCTCCAGGGTCAAGGGTTCGATTCCTGGGTCTGTGGCTGTGGGGTTTGCATGATCTCCCCGTGCTTGGTGGGTTTACTCTGGGTAATCCGGTTTCGCCCACAGTCCAGAAACATCCGGGTTGGGTTAATTCGTGTTCCCAAATTGCCCGTTGTATGCGTGTGTGCCTTGTGATGGGTTGGCACCCTCTCCAGGGTGTACCCTGTATTGTGTCCAAAGTTTCCTGGGGTAGGCTGGAGTCTTCCTTTGACCCTTTACAGGAAAAGAGGTTAAGAAGATGAAGATTAAACTGTAATATTACTAAACTGTCCATTTGCACAGTAAAGCTTTTAAAAAATAACATAATAAAACAGGCAACAGTAAAGATACCAAAGGTTCTCTCCCCGGCATGGACTAGGATGGTTTAGCACCCTGTCCTGAGAGTGTAGTAAAGGGGAAGTACAACTTTATGTTTAAGCTCTACACCCTTATGGCTGTGCCTACATTTTCCAGCATCCACTCTGCCCCTTTTTCCAGGCCATAAGCTATATTTAATATTTACATCATTAGTATTTTTTATATTTTTAAATATTCTAAGTATCTCATGTAACTCCACACCATGTCAGTTAAGTAGCAAAATAGAACCATCTCATTAACTGTCTCATTAAAATAATAGCAAAAGAGCCCACAAGCCACAATGAATATTTAGACTAGTAAAGAGCACCTTTAGCTTTATGAGTGTGACATTTAAACCAATATTGACTTCAGTGTCTAATTGCATACATATGCCAGCATTGAATAAAGAAAGTATAGATGTTTCATATGACCTTTCACACCATGGAAGATGTACATTTAGATGTTGCAGATATGTAGCAGCCTTTTAGTGCTGTCATGAGGTTACCTACATAAGCTATGTTGAACTGAACACTGTGTTAGTCATTTGCAATTAAATGTTATGTGTAAGCTACTGTGTAAAATGACTTACATTTAATATTTGTTTCTGTATACATAACTGAGAAAAATCTGTCATTGGGTATGTGAGATTCGTGAAGAAATCCTTCATACACTATAACAATCACACCAGTGTGAGACAACTCCTTCATTCATCATCTTCATTTTTATTGATTTTTTTTTTTCTTTATTTGAATACTTTATTTCAAACATGAAACAATATAATAAACAAGCAGAACGTGTTCGAAAAGAAGTAGGAAGAAGTAACTCCTTTATCCTGGTCAGGTTTGTCTTGGGATCTAAACCTGGGCAACATGAAGTGGAAATATACCCAGGATGGGGTCTATCACTGAGCAGCATTCACACTCGTGCACACACACTCAGTTAGGGGCAATTTAGAGTAGGCAATCTTTTACCTCCAGAGAACTAGATGAACACTCATGAGGGGTGAGGAGAGCTCCTGACAGACAGAACTCTAACCACAGGAATGAACCAGAAAACCTGGAACATAAACAAACATAGCAACTGCTTCCCTTAGTTGAATTGAATTTGCGCTGTTATCTTAAAGTGGTGACGATGTGAAAATGTTTATACGTCCAAAGGAATGATACTGTATGAAGCAGGTTGTCTCTGCTGGCTTCTTTATGCTCGACTTCTGCTTGATTTTTTTTTTCCGACTTGAGGGAGAGATGTCCCAAAATTCTCCATATGAAATGACCACTTTTTAGCGAGATGTAATTTTATTTTCAAAAAATCCTTTACATGATTGCCATTTCTTTGTAAACACACAGATTCAGCTCTCTGGTTTTATGCATGTAATTGCACTTTGAATGCGACTGGAATGTGACCACTTCCCAATCTATCGATTATTTCAATATGTTCTTATTTCGTCAAGGGCATTTTTATATACATACATTACCAGTCAAAAGTTTGGGCACACTTTCCAATTCCATGATCCTATGTATTTTGATTTTATTTTTTTTCTACATTGCAAAACAATGCTGAAGTCATCTAAATATGCAATAATCTCCTTTGAACAGTTGATATTGAGATGCTACCTATGGGCTGTAAAGCCTTCATAATGGCTCTAATTTGAGTGACCGTTCTGTCCAGACCCTGACGGTTTTCTGATAAATAAGAGTAATTAATATACTGGTAATCTAGCGCTTTTTCTCCTCGAGGTGGGAGTAGTTATATGCGTCACTCAACAAAAGGCAAAAACAAAACAAACGCACCTTTGTGGAAGACGCAAGCAAAATTGGTGAACTACAGTCAGCAATAAATGGCTTTTATTTTAATTTCAACTTATCGTTCAATACGCCAACACTTTTTTTTTTTTTTTTTTTTTTTTTCTTCAGTTGAAGAAAAATAATGTTTGTATAATCCATTTGAAATTAACATACATCTAACACTGCAATAAAGTATCTCGCCAACTGGAGCATTAAAGATTGTGTACGGACAATGACATAATATTATTCAAAGAGGGGAAATACATGTCAGTATTTACAGTGACATTAAGACATTTGCATTGACTTTAATAATGTAGCTCTGTTTACAATCATAAGAACACTCCAAGACACCTGACTAATCCTGAATCGAGAAACAGGGAGAGAATCACAATCATACATGGAGCAGAATCTCACTTTATATTTAATATCTTGTCTCCCTTTTTCTTCTCCCCTTATTTTCTATCAATAATGATTCTTCTTTGTACTTTCTTCAATTATTATAATGATATTATTATTATTTATTTATTTTGTTTTTTAATTAGTAGTATGGGGAGTAGTGTTACTTTTGGGGTTTTTTTCCCCAGTAGTTTTCCTCAGCAGTGTCACTTTGACTTAGATATGTCTAGTTTTGTAAAAAAAAAAATTAAATCTATTTATTTCTGTTGTTATTTTGGGATTTGATTGAATTCTGAGATTTGACAATACAAGTGTATGCAGGGGGCCTCATACATTCTTTGTTCCACAGTTTCTGCATGACCGCATTTAACATAATATTGCGTGTGTTTTGTTGTATTCTTTCTTTATCATTTATGTTAGCCCCTGAGTGTTCTTGTGAATATAAATAATAACATTGTTTTGTGTATGATTAAACTCCATACACAATTAATTTTCTTAGTGCTTCGTCCAAGGACCGTATTTTCAGAATCTCATTCGAGCTTTTCTGAAAGGTCGGCAGCTAAGGCTTGTTTAAGGCATTGGCTTGTAAAATACCTACACGAGAACTCCGTATGACAAGTCCTATACAGCCCAGGATCAAGCAAATGCAGATTCACTAAAGATTGATAATTTTTTTTTTTAAGTATTATTGAAATACTATGCAAATTTTAAATACCTTATTTTTTTATAGACTTACAATGACTGCATATATAGAAATATGAATCCTAACGCAAACATTTGTTATTGACCGGACCTTTTTAATTCAGGACCCATGCTCTATACAGTATGATCCCCTGCTACACTAATTCACTTGTACCTGCCTTTTACTTGTGCTTGGGTACCATCAAGGTCGAAAGTTTTTTTTAGTACACCATGGCTTTGATCTGATTGCCATTTTTGTCTGAAACGGTGGCCTCCCAGGAACTCTTTAAATGGCCAAAACATGGAAATTGCTTAGACCTAGGTCAGGACTAGGATTCCTATCACTCATAGGAATCAGGCTTTAAGTTTATTTCGAACTGAAAATATTCCTAGCTCAAAGTATGACATAAATGTTGTTTACTAAACTTACCTTGTAGTGTTTTGCTGGCACAGGAGGTAGTAAAAAGGATAGAAATAACCAATGCAAAATTCTGCCCTACTCTTTTTTTTTTTATTTTTTTTTTTTATTTTTTTTATTTATTTATTTTTTATAAATTTAGTCCTATCCAATTCTTTTTCCACGATTTTCTCCCCAATCTAGTCGTGTCCAATTCCCCTCCCGTCACTATGGGGTTCCCACATTAAGGCTACTTGCCTCCATTCAGCCAGGAGGGCCGGTGGCTGTCACGCGTTTCCTCCGAGCCACGTGACACCAGTCGACCTCTTTTTTT
>JAOVVA010000010.1:13094491-13105042 GCA_028565275.1 Leiocassis micropogon
ATTTGTTTTATTTTTACTTTACAGCAGTGATTCCGTTAGTGTGTCGCTCAATCAAGTGTCATTAGAGAGATTTCTTGGGTTTTTTTCCGATAAAAATTTTCGTTGTGTGTGAAAAGAGTGGAGGAAGGGTAACCATGTAAGGGGAGAGGAGGAGGAGCTCCTTACTTTAGCTTCACACACACAGAGAACGCCTGTGTGCATAAACGGAAACACTTATCTGTCGGGATTTATTTATACTTTTTTTTTTAAAAGGTAAAGTGCAGGTTAATTTGTTTTATTTTTACTTTATATTTTGTGTTAATTTTTTTATGTATTTATTTTTTTGGGCTGTAGAACGAATAATTTGAGTTTCCATTATTTCTTATGGGAAAATTCCGGAATGAATTAAGCTCGTAATCCAAGGTTCCACTGTATAATACTTATAAACCAGATAGGGCAATGACACGTTCAACTTTCACTGCTTCCTGTAAAACTCACACTAATAATAATAAATAATAATAGATTTTATTTGTAGGCGCCTTTCATGACACTCAAGGACACCTTACATACCATAAAAACAAAACAACACAAAAATAATAATAATAATACAAAGAATAAACGAATACAATAGTTTTATAAATATACAGTAAAACAACATACAAACATGGACAAATAAGTTGTGCAATGATATTCACACTACAAAAGGTATGAGGTCATACACATCTTAAAACAAACCCTGAAGATGAAGTTTATATGATCAAGTTACACATTGGACCTTGTCTGCACCTATGCTTAATCCTCTGCACTTATGATCTGACATCAGCTAGTTGCCATCAAAAGTCACATACATGGTTTAAAAATATCTTCAGACATGTCCTCAAATCAAAATTAAATGAACATTTTATCTCAATTATGATTAATGAAAGATTTTTTTTGTACTATAAATATGCTCACTATAAATATGTAACTGTGTACTATAAATATGCTCAGCTATTTGGAGTTTTCATCCATGTTGCTTCCTGGATGAGGGGACAGTACATAAACACATACAGAAGAGGCTGGGCAATTAGTCCTAAATAAATAAAAAAACAACAAATCTAAAAATTTCCCAGCCCTACTAAATAGAGTACTATATTAACCCAAAAAGAAAATTAAAAGGGGTAAATCTAGTGTGATCCAGTGAATCTAGTGTAATATTTGCACCAGTAGTGCACCATTTGACCCTCCCAAAAAAAGAAGTCAAAGTAAATGTAAAGCAGAAAGCAGTCCATGATGAGACCGAACAAGTTAGAGGTAGAGAAAAAGGCATTTTACCAGTTTTACACCTCATTCACAGAGAATATATGATTTTTAAAGTGTTTTCTAATCAAACAGTAACAGAAGTGGCAGTTTACAAACCACTAAACTGTAGGGTCAAGGGACTAACCTGCCTTAACCTAATGGATAATGATTAACTTGTAACTTGTAGAAGCATGGAAAGAAAGAAATAGCTTGCTCATGCTGTAGACCAGAGCAGCTCATCTGTGACACACACTGGCAGGGGTGGGGAGGGTTGCCAGCAATAATGACTCACTTCTCTTTACAGATGATACCGATGACAGCAGTGGAAGGATGAATTCCAAAATATGGAATATGCATCAGCCCTGGACTCGTTTTGCATTTAACGTTAGAGTGCCGTCTCTTTGCTTCTCTTCATGTTAAGAAAAAGAAATGCATGCAGCAATGATCATTTATCTTCATTGGTGCAGGCAATTTAGAGATAACCCCTGTGATCCGTCATCGCACTGCATTCAGCAGCTGAATCACCATCGGAAAACACTTCTGAGAGTTTGTTAAAAATGCGCCAAGGTTATTAATGTTTGGTGTCGGTATTGGTCAGTGTTCAAAAGAGTTTTTAATGGAATACATTTAAACCTTTTGTGGCATGGTAGAGGAGTGGGTAGTGTTTCTTTTTTTTTTTTTTTTATAGCTCCGCAGTATCCTGTTTGATATTTGGTTTTGCTTGCTGTCAGTGTGGAGCTTTTGTTTTAACATGGGTTGCCTCCCACTTCCCAAACACATACCAGTAGGTGGATTTATCAATGCTAAGTTGCTGGAACGTGTGTATGATGTGTATGACTGGCATCCCATTTGGAGTGCATTCCCACATCCCGCACAAAGATAAAGATGTTACTATAAATGAATGAATAAACAAATATATTCAAAAATAAACACACATAATTGATTATTAGATGCCTTTAACAACTGACTACAAAGATTTCCTTAGGAACATCACGGTGTACAGCAGCAACTTGATGCAAAAGCTTGTTTATTTGGGGATATAATGGGCCAATTAAGGAACGACACAAAGTGGTTGAGTCACACCCCTCTCTGTTTACTCTCCTGTCTTTATACAGTAATGATCAAAGGCAATATGGTCGGGTGTGAAATAGGCAGTCTGTGTGATTCAGTGCTAATGTTGATTTGTCTCAGATGAGGGACTGTGAAGTGTTGTTCTGGCAAGTGCTGAATTGTAGCCATCATTGTTTGTGCAAACGCACTACTATACAGCGCACCACCAGATACAGTCGTGGTGTTAATCTTCTGACCATCAAACATTTTTAAAAACATTTAAAATTACATTACTTTAAACCAGAGTGTGAAAATTTTTAATTCTGCATAAACATTGTGAAGATATAAGTATTAATCTGTTTTTCAGAATATTCTGACTTTTTGTGAATTTATACCATATTTAAATGTTTGCATTTTTGTGTAGTCAGTTATACTGTACTTTATATTTTTCTGGCATCAACACATACAATTTGAAACTACCTTGCATAAAACTTTTGCACATTTAAAATATGTAAAACGTTCTTATTTAAGTATTTATTTAAAAAGCTTTCTCCTGCTCATTAAGAGAGTCTTTCTATTTTGTTTCCTACTACAGCCAAGTTATCTGCACTTTGTCATGCTGTGACAACATAATGTGGCAAGTCTGCTACATCTCTGACGGCTCACATTTGTCTCAGTTTTATGTGAGGAATAATTTATTTGTCAGTAATGTAATAACATGCAACCACAAAGACAACCTCATGTGGTTTTATATATCTTAATTAAAGTAAATAGGTGCACAGAAATACACGGTCATAAAATATAGAGAAGATGTTGCTATCTGAAGGACGAAGCATGACCGTCAGAGTGAATGCTTATACAGAGTGTCATTCTCGATTTCACACAAACAGATCTGCCATAGCGCGTGTCCATTCAATCAATATTTTAGAGGCTGATATAGACGCGCACACACATACATACATACACACACACACACACGCACACATCGAGCTGGTCCAGGTTACCTGTGGGTGGTTAATGACTCTACACAGAAATTTCTTAATTGGCGTTCCCATTTTCAGTTTTTGCACATTATACAAGATGTTAATTACTCGTCTCCTTATGTCTACTTTAAAAGACATGTTAAAAGTAAAAGACGCCAAACTAATTGTGTGTATGCTCAGTAGTAGGGGGTACCGGATTTCTGAATGTAAGGTTTGGAAATTCTGCAAAAACAGGTGTAACAAGTGAAAGGAAAGAATATAGTAGTTACTCTGGATCTAAAGCATATGAGTTCTTACTGTTTATATCTACTGGAAAGCAGTGTATTAAGTAAAAAGTCTAGACATTCCTGTTAAAATTGTTGGTTATTGTGATGCGGGAAAAAAAAGGACGAAATCATGTCAGATATTCTTTTCACTTTTAATGTGATTATAGCAACCAAGAAAATTTAAATGAAAAGAGAATGGGCAAAAGTATGCACACCCTTTTTTAATGGGGTATGTGACTGTGCTCTGAATGAACTAATCACATTCAAACTCATGCACAAATATAGTTATCATACACCTGCCATTAATGAAGTAATTTGAGAGAGGAGAAAGACAGTGTGAGACAGAGACTAATGATGTCACTAAGGAGAATAACATTTTACAAATGAGTACCAACATTCAGGGGCAGATGATTTTGATTACATTGATTTTTTTTTAATAATGCAAAGTAACATTACTTGCCTTGTATAATCAGTTTAGTACACATCATTCAATGTTTATCCACAGAAATGCATCTGTCTTTACATAGCGGTTCAGTCAAATAAAAATGTCCCCATTAAAACTAACCTTACATGTACAATAGTACAAGAGTGCTTCATATTTGAAACCATCTGTGGGATTGAAGTGACAATAGGGTGCTGATCGACATGTGTCTGTGGTGCCAATGCCAGATTCTCATCACTTACATTCTCACCTTTTTTTCCCTCTTTCTCTCTGAATCTTCTTTCAGTCTAATGGATAACTTAAGAATTTTGGCTCTTCACATCTAGATGTTTTCACCTGCAGTCTTGCTCTAATGGCGTCACCAAACACATACACACTAACACACAGACTCTGCATAATTCAACATTACACACCTATAAAAGTGGCTTGTTAAGCAAATATATGTTCTTATGTAACATGAATATAATAATAGACAAAGTTTAAACACAAAAATTAACATGTGGCATCCCGGTATTTTCTATAAATCAAAAATAAGCATTGCCTGAATTTGACTTCAGTTAATTACAACATTATTTTTTAATAGCAAAGAAAAACTAATGGTACACTAAAGTGCATTATAATAATTTAAAATAATGTCCATGTTGGCATGATCCATTCAGACTTTTATCAGTATGTAATGAAGCAATACTGTACCTCTGTATTTAGCTTGCAACAGAATTAAACACTGACAATACAAACAATATCCCTCTGGCAAAGAACGTATGTGTTTAGATTTGCAAAGTCTCAACGAATTTTACACCAATGCTACATCTTAAATTCCATTTGGCAAGACCTAAAACTTGCAAAAAAGATTTATTGGAGGTCATTGACTTAATATTTTCATCGATGTTGACTCCTAGAGCTACTGTATACCGGTGTGAATGTCAAGGGGTGTGTCCGAGGTCACTCGACTCTCTCTAGCTCAAATGTGTTTTTGAATCCTACTGACTTCACTATAAGAAGTATAGCCTCATATCTGTAGCTCTGAGCATCTCTTCATGTTAATTTTTAAAACTCGATAAAATATTATAGATAGCAAGAAGGACTGGTGGAAGCATCCTTGTTGTAGGCCAGTGTGGTGGTGTGTGGTGTAGATCAGTTGACACCTGAACAGGACTTAGCAGTGATGGGATTTCCTATTGCATGTGCTTTTTTTTCTTTTTTTTGACAAACATGGTGTGGGCGCTGAGGCAGCATAGTCGCAGCATACTCATGTTTATCAGCAGAGAGCAGACACAAGCTCCAGGCAGATAGAAGTCGTGACAGATCTCAGGGACAGTGGGCTGTTCCTCCATCACTCTTCCCACCAATCATCATCTCTGCTCCTCTGTTTGATTACCTTCACACTAAGAAGCAGAGTAAGTTATAGAAATATAACAGTGAGCCAGATTGCAAGATCCAAATATCATATGATAGTTGCCGCAGATATTCCTTCACTGTAAGAATCGTTCAGCGTTAGACAGCCAAGGTAGCTGGAATTATTTATGAGCATAATTAGAATAAGGTAACGTCTCTCTGTATCTTACTGATGTGTTTTCCTATAAATGTCCTGAAGATTTCGTCATTCGTGTGCATTCAGATAATTAATACGAGAGCTACTATAACGTGTGGTCATTTGTTGTGACAAATACTGGCAGATCATTTCAACGTGAACTTTCTTTCATGAAAAAATCATAATTTTAAAGTGGAGAAACTAATTTAAATCATCTGTGACTTAGTTACGTTCCACTGCTTGCATATGTTCCAAAAAAAAATGTAAAAAATAAAATAAAAATTGTAGGTCGGGATTGTGAGACTGGGAGTATGATATCTACCTGTCCTGGGGGCAAGGGCTTATTTTATTCTCATCCTGTCAAAACGCATGTTCTGATAGGTCTACCGGACACTAACACACCCAACATTTCCACAACAGTGGAAGAAGACCAAAAGCAGGCTATAAGACTTGAAGGAGCTTTTAATTCCAGCACTATGTACAGTGCTGCTGCCTCTCATTTTAACACATGCGGAGTGAATCAGAAGATGCAAGAGAAATTAGCACAGGCTGTGTCATACAGAACTGTAAAATTTTGAGAGCACAAACACAACTGTTTTTATTGTCGGGATCATTGATTTTGTTCATTTTGTCTGTATCTTTGCTTTGAAACCTCTTTATAGCTGCTGTTAGGAAGTGTAAGGAGTCGCTCAAGATATACCTATCGTTATTGCCAAATTTACTCAGATGATGTGCTCACACAACGTTCTGTATAACAGAATAGTTTGGAGTGCAATTTGCTAAGGATCAGTGCATATCCTACACCAATTTGCCATAACAGTACATTCTAGTATTGTGTAGGTTCTTTTTGTTTCACCAAACAACTCTAACATCAAGGCAAGGACTCCACAAGACCTCTGAAGGTGTACTGTTGTGCCTGCCACTAAGGTTTTAGCAGGACCTTTAAGTGGTAAGGTGGGGCATTCATGGATCTGTGATGCACTGTGTTCTGACACCTTCTTATCATAGTCAGAAATAACTTTTACAGCGAATTGCGCCCAAACATTGAAATTGACCCAAACGGGCTAGCCTTTGCTTCCATGTAGACCAATGATCCCCTGGACTCCCACCACTTTGTCAGGAGTTCACTGATTCTCCTTCCTTGGACTACTTTTGGTAGGTACTGCACCACCACTGCACAGCAGAAAGACACCAGAAGGCCTGCCGTTCTGAAAATGCTCTAACTTAGCTTTCTAGCCATCATCATGTGTCCCTTGTCTCTGAGATACTTATTTTTGTCCATTCTCCTGTTTCTATCACATCAGCTTTGAGAAATGACTGTTTACTTGCTGCCTAATACATCCCTCTCCTTGATGGGTGTCAATATAAGGAGATAATTAATGTTGTGTTATTTACTTTGCATGTCAGCATTTTTAATGCTGTGGTTGCTCGGTGTATAAATGACACATTTTAATGGTTTATGGATCAAATTTAATGTTATTAGAGAAATGTTTGCGTGACAAGTTGCTGTTTACTTACACACACACACACACACACACACACACACACACACACACACACACACACACACACACACACACATTGGTACAATATTTTAAACATTTAAAATGAGATTTTCTCTAATTTGGTAAAAAAAAAAAAAAAGCATAATTTTAATTTTAAGGTTTAACATTCAATTATAAAACATTCAGTCATGTTTTTTTTAAGTGCTCCATCACTGATTTTAAATTTCTAGTCATATATATATATATAGATCAAAATCTGTACAAACCACACGATACAGGTCATTTTGTTAAAGTAGGGATGATTTTGAACACGTACAGTAGATGAACTTATTTCCCTCACTTCTAGAATTAGTGCAATAAAAATGATTGACATTCGAACTCTTTCACTTTCCTATTGCTACAGACTTTCTGTTCTATCATGTTTTCCATGGTGTGATAAAACCCCAGGGGTCTTAAATTGGTTCTGGACTGTGATCAGAGGGGATTGAATTTTCCTCATTTTGAATTGTATTTTATATGAGGTGAGGAATCTAAATTGGCAGCCCAATTTAGATTCATCAACCATGTACAGTGGAACCTCGGATTGCGAGTAATGCAGTTTGCGAGTGTTCAGCAAGACGAGCAAAGATTTTTAATAACTTTTTAAAAACTTGGAAAACGAACAAGTCTTGGTTTACGAGTACCGAGTATCATGTATCACGCATGCGCTTCTTGTTTTGAGGCCGAGCGTCACGTGATCACAACTGAGCCAACGGTTTTTCTCTCTCTTGCGCTGCGGAAATGTGGGTAATCGTCTCTCCTGCTGGGTCTTAGTGCGTGTCTCTCACTGGTATAATCAACATCCGTGCACGCGTGTACTGTTTACTATAACACTGAGACCATGTGTGTGTGCGTAAAACATATTCTATTTTGTGTCTGTATGCGTGTGTGTACAGCGCGCGTGTAAAGCAAAAGCAAGTCTCATTAGAGACGGTAAAAATCCATTTTCTCTCTTTGTATCAGCCTGCTCTTTGTGTCTGTGTGCGCGCGCGTCATTGGACACCGTGCCAACCCCCTACACACAGACGCACACAGACGCACACACACACACACACACTCACACACAGAGACCCCTCCTACTTTCGCCTTTACAGACACAAACACGCTCTTTCTCTCTGCTCTACACAGAAACACTGTTCAGTCGCGATTCTTTTCAAAGGTAAAGTGCAGGTTAATTTGTTTTATTTTTACTTTACAACAGTGATTCCGTTAGTGTGTCGTTCAATCAAGTGTCATTAGAGAGATTTCTTGTTTATTTTTCCGATAAGACAGTGTTTCCGTTGTGTGTGCGCGCATGCGCGTGTGTGTGAAATGGGTGGAGGAAGGGTAACTGTGTAAGACGAGAAGGGGGAGAGGGGTGGGGCTCCTTACTTTAGCTCCACACACACACACACACACACACACACACACACACACACACACACACAGCGCCTGTGCGCACAAACGGAAACACTTATCTGTCGGGATTTATTTTTATTTATTTCTTTTTTTAAGGCAAATGCAGGTTAATTTGTTTTATTTTTACTTTATATTTTGTGTTAATTATTTTTATGTATTTATTTTTGGGGATGTGGAACGAATCATTTGAGTTTCCATTATTTCTTATGGGTAAATTCATTTTGGTTTACAAGTGTTTTGAAATATGAGCCTGTTTCTGGAATTAATTATGCTCGTAATCCAAGGTTCCACTGTATTTGATAAGGTCCCTCGCTTAATACTGATCTCTATCCGGGTTATGATTAAAACAGTGATATTACGGATATGTAGTTGCGATGTAAAATCAACAGCAACAATCACATAATCATTTGTTTTGGCCTAAATTATTTGGACCTGAAGATGGCTTGAAAAGAAATTATGCTTTAAAAAAGTAATTATAACATGTATTTTTTTTTTTGCCACTTGTGCAGTATAGCTTAAACCAGAAGTATAACCTGTGCAGTAATTACTTTTAGTTTTTAGTAGTTGTAATATCAAAACCTAATGTACTTTACCCTCTGTCACCTACCTACTGTAGGAATTGATTTGCTGTCATACTGTGTGTTAGGAGGCTGGAAGTTCAGTAAATCAGGAGAGGTGTTTAAGTTAATATGGAGTCCGCTTTCGTTATTGGAGGCTCAGGTACAAAACTGTTTGTGGGGAATTTTAGTCCTGAACTATTGAGTGACTATATTCACAAGTCATCAGAGAACAGCTGTCTGCATTAGCCGAGTCTAAGACCATCTTCATGGTCAAGTGGAACCATCCACAGTCACAACATGCATCTCAAGCATATCAAAATAGGGATGGCGGATCATAAAACATTAGCACATTATTCATACTGTATAGTGTGGTGCGACACCATTTTGAACTTTATAGGTCAGAAGTAGTATTTTAAAATCAATACGAAATTTCACTGGGTGGTGCAGTGTGGATAACATACTGTACATGTGATGTGCTCTCTGATGAGGTGATATTTTTTGGTTCTAGTGAGGACTCTCGCTGCTGCCTTCTGGAGCTTGTTTATGCAGCTACAGTAGTAGAACATCCACACAGAAGGTGTTCGAATTATTCAATCTAAAGATGATAAAAGCATTAAAATTTTATTCTGCATCGGTTAATGACGATATATTTCTTATCTTGGCAATATTTCTACGATAAAAGAATGCTGTCCTGGTAATATTATCTACATAAGCTTCGAATAAAAGACTGGAATCTATAATCACACCAAGATCTTTTACTCTTGTACATGTAGGAACAGAAAGGCCATCCAGGGCTACTGTGTGATCAGAAAGCTTCTAGGTACATGCTGTCCTAGTACAGTACTTCTGTCTTGTCAGAATATAGCAGAATCATCAAAATAATATCCAAAAGTTCCAAATGCTCACCAGTGTCAGTTTTTATTTATTTTTTATTTTTATTTTAATTTATTATGTTTGATGTATCTGAGCTATTTGCACTGTCCAAATATAGCAGGTATCATAGTATAACCTCGTAGAAAACAACCTGTAATTTTTATCACTAGTTAATTTATCACTAATAAGATTTTTGCCTCCATTTATTTCTCCTGATTGACTTTTTTCCCCCCCTAAAATCACTGCCATGTAGACCAACCTCCTAGAACACAATACGAGGAAATGTGTTGCATAGCATGCCGGGCTGTTTCCTTCCTCCCTCAGGATGCTAACAGAAATTTTCAGTGTTTTTCACAATGATGAGCTGATGAGGAAGTTGATAATATTATGTAATGTATGTATGCGTCTGTGTGTGTATCTCTCTCTCTGTGTGTGTGTGTGTGTGTGTGTATATAATATGTGTTGTTGTTGGTCTTTCGGCTGCTCCTGGTAAGGGGTCGCCACAGCGGAATATCCAGTCCGCACTACAACTTGGCACAGGTTTTATGCCGGATGCCCTTCCTGACACAACCCTCCCATTTTATCTGGGCTTGGGACCGGCACTGCATCCAGTGGCTGGGAATCGAACCCGGGCCTTCCGCATG
>JAOVVA010000010.1:13105142-13125723 GCA_028565275.1 Leiocassis micropogon
CATCACTGCTCTAGAGGAGATCTGCATGGAGGAATGGGCCAAAATACCAGCAACAGTGTGTGAAAACCTTGTGAAAACGTTTGACCTCTGTCATTGCCAACAAAGAGTATATAACAAAGTATTGACTATTGAGATTAAATTTTATCGACCAAATACGCATTTTCCACTATAATTTGCAAATAAATTCTTTAAAAATCCTACAATGTGATTTTCTGGATTTTTTTCTTAATTTGTCTCTCATAGTTGAGGTAGACCTATGATGAAAATTATAGTCCTCTCTCTCATCTTTCTAAGTTGGAGAACTTGCACAATTGGTGGCTGACTAAATACTTTTTTGCCCCACTATATGTTGATGATTGTGGGTTATGATATTAATTGCTCTAAGTAAATGATTAAATCACATGCCTCACTTTGAGGCACCCACAGGTAGAGTACAATATTCGTTCAAACTTTTCTTTTCTAAGATGCAGTTTAGCTTTGCAAATACGCTATGATGTTTCTCCTGCCACACTAAGTTTTTGAATTTATAGTTACCTATTTACTTTCTACAGGAGAAACTTATCTTAAAAGTGAACCTTTTTTTTTAACGCAACCTATCTAAATATGCACCTTTGCTCCTTGTTCATCATTCCTTAATTTAGGAGGCAGGGAATGCACCATGGGTGTATAACTTTTGTGGAAAATAATAATTAATATTTGTTCATATTTGCAGCAGATTTGCACAAAGATTTCCACAGAAATGTTGGACCACTGTATGGAAAAGTATGAATATGTACAGCTCTCAATACTTGGCTGGTGCTCCCTTTCTATAAATTACTGGGTCTGGTGTCGCGCTTCTTCCTCTTCACAATTCCCCATAGATTCTCCATAGGGTTTAGGTCGGGTGAGTTTGCTGGCCAATAAAGCACAGGGATACCATGTTCCTTAAACCAGGTGTTACCACTGCCAAGTTAAATTAAATCAGCATCTCCATATAGCTGGTCAGCAGAGGGAAGCATGAAGTGCTCTAAAACTTCCTGGTAGATGGCTGCGATGACCTTGGACCTGATAAAACACAATGTCTCCCCAAACCACCACTGCCTGTGCAAATTTTACACTGGACCTCAAACAACTTGGATTCTGTGCCTCTCCTCTCTTCCACCAGATTCTGTGACCAAGATTTCCAAATGAGATGCAAAATATACTTTCATCTGAAAAGAGGACTTTGGCCCACTGAGCAACAGTCCAGCCCTTTTGTCCTTAGCCCAGGAAAGATGCCTCTGACGTTGTCGCTGATTCAAGAGTGGCTTGACACAGGGAACGTGACCGTTGTGGCCCATGTCCTGGATACACTTGTGCTTGGTACAGTACATCAGCTGTAGTCCACTCCTTCTTCCCCAGACTCTTGAATTGGCTTTGTTTTAGAATCTTCTCAAGGCTGTGTTTATCCCGGTTATTTGTGCACCTTTTTCTACCACATTTTTTTCTTCCATTCAACTTTTCATTAATGTGCTTAGATATAGCACTCTACGAACAGCCGGAGTTACTTAGCTGATTAGTGTGTGACACCATTAGCCTCCACAATATTCCAATTTTCGAAGATACTGAATTTTGGGTTTTCATTAGCTGGAAGACATAATCATTTAAATTTAAAATAAATGATCACTTGGAATATATCAGTCGGTGTTTGTTTAATCTATATACAAGTTTCACTTTTTGAATTGAATTACTGAAATGAAGCAACTTTTTGATGGTATTAATGTACCTGTATGTACTCTTCTATACATATTGTCTTAAATCGCCTCATCTCAGCGGTAACAAATCTGAAGTGAAGTGTCACCTCGTGGTTGGATTTTGTCTGTAGTATCATACCTTTTGGCTAGATGCGTTATTGCTTCCAATTTAAACTTACAGTTCAGTAAACTCAGGTTCACTGCAGCACTTGGGGACCAGCTGAAGTTTGCCAAACAATATAGTTCAGTAGAATCATCAAAAAAAATCTGTGAGGGTTCTTATTTTGCATGCACACCATGTCCAAACCAAGAGACACCAAAATAATCCTACAATTAATTATTTCATGGATGGAATCTAAACATTTGTGTGGTAGGCATATAGGACTGGTACCTTTTAAATGATTTGTGTTACTCTATAGATCAATAGCACAAAGCCTGTGCTTCTGTCTAATTGGTAAAAAAAAAAAATGTTGCTTGATTGGTAATTTACATGCAAAATTCACATGTTGTAAAAATTCATTCCAGTGACTTCATACCTTTTTCTTGATCATCTGATCATCATTCTGATGCAGAAGTCTTCCCACATTTCTTCAGATCTTGCTTCCACAAAGCCAGACTTTTCTGTATTTTTAATATGGTCTTGAGGAATAGTTCTCCAGGCTTCCTGAAGGACTTTTTTTGGTTCTCATTAACAGTATAGCGACATTCTCTATGTCACCATGTCTCACACATGGGACACAAACTTATGCTATGCTAGTTAAATCTTCAACTTGTCTAACATCAGATTCAAGATGAAGCCTTTTTGTGAAATGACCAAAGATAACAAGAACAATGAAGAAACACTTTTGGGTTTGTTCTTGACTGACTGTAACATGTGGTCATGTGACCGTGCACACCTTTTTTTTTTTTCCCCCCCACAATTCAAATGTGATGTCACTCACTCGTTTTGCCTAACAGACGATAGGTATCATCGATGGGATAGACCATAGGCAACAGATAAAGACAAGTGGTTAATATCAGTCCAACCTATGATATATTAGTCGGCCAACAGCTAGCAGCAGCCACAAAAGATTACCTGTCAGCAGGTAATCTGCTGATTCCAGTGCCATATTGGCACTTTGCAGCCTGTCACAGTAAAACATTTGTTCCTATTATTTTATTCAAATATTTAATTTAATATGGAGAAATGAGGATTGGTTCAAGACTTTTACACTGTGATGTTTTATGATAAAGTTAAATGTCCATTGCTGTCTACATGACTCATGAACTGTACAAGTAGATTTATACATTAGGCTAGTTTTCAGCGTGAATGAATCTTTGACACGCTCAACAACTTTAGTACGTTTCCCTCTCCTACAATTTTGTCCACAATAGACATTACGCACTTTGTTGAATATACAGGTAAAATGTGAACAAAACTGTTTTCATAATAGATGTCGTTTTAAATAGACAAGGAAGGTGAAACCCCAGAGAGGTGGAGCTCAGCAACATGAGCACAATGAAGTGAATGGCAGGCATGTAAGGATGAAATGGTACACTATGCCTGGCTGCTGATCTCCTTGCCCAGTGCTTGATTGCCCCTTTTAATGACTGTCGCTGTCTGTAGTCCACATTAGTGCTGCTTCAGCAGAAACTTTTACGTTCTCACTGGAATAAACAAGGCAGAGGAGGAAGTATTATACAAAGTTATGGACAGAAATACAATGTGCAAGGAAGTTGAGGCAACATTTCATGTGGAATAAGTATTTGTATGTGTATACAAATGCTAATACTATTCAAAATGATATTTAATGCCTTGCCTAGTGCGGTAAGTAATACACAGCTTCAGTTTTAGATCAGGCACATAAAAGCAGGTTCAGATAAGCCTGATGAGTTTAAATGGGAAGCTTTTGGTACACTTCAAAGATGAATTATTGCTGAAGCATTTATTGTCTGAAGCGCATGCTTTGTACTTTCTCCCAAAGGCATTTGCTTCACACTCATCCAGAGCTGCATGATTAATTGAAGAAAAAAAAAAATCACGATCTCGATTCATACATGAATGTGATCTAATTTTTGAATGACGGTGATTCACTTGCGTGTGTATTTGTATTTTTGTATTTGCGTGCATTCACAAGTTCACTTATTTACTTGACAACAATCCTGGATTGCTACATCAGTCAAGGTCACTGGTTGCACTCAAACAGTATAACACAAAACACCATTAAATTACTAATCAGGCCAGAGATTAGCAAATGATTGTTATGCAACTCAATCACCCCTCTCTTCCTCATTTACGGCGTTCCGCTGTCACTCACATGACGTGTAACAAGGAGGTGGAGCTAAACATGATGACCAGTGATCAGGAGTTGGAGGATTATGCTGTTATTTTCATGCCAAAACTGTTTTGCAACCGATTTTATTTTTGCTCGCTTAAACGCTCACTTACTCCATCACACATTTGCATTGTGCTCAAACTGTATTTCTTGCATGTGCTCAATATCCCAACACACTGCTCGCTAAAATCCAGCCAATCATAAGTTTTTTTTTTTTTTTTTTTTTTTTTTACATTCTGACGACCTGTTTGTGATTGACTCATTTTAATGGTTTATGTGATCGCTCAATGCTTATAGGTGTGTCAAACATACGGCCTGCGGGCTTCCGCATGGACTGCCAAAAGATTTTATGTTTAGGCATGCTTACGGCCACCGCACAAAACCGGCGTAGCTGAAATGGGTTGTTAAATTTTTTTCGGTTCTTCATGCCATAAGTTGATTGTGCATCTGTGTTATTTTTATTAACATATGTTGAATGTTTCTCACACACATGCTAAAAACTAAAATACATATTACTGTATGATCAGAGACAGGCACGTGCAGTTCTAATTAGGCTATAACTTTTTTAATTAGATAATTAAACCTGCCGTGTTGATTCGAACTGTTACACAGAGATTCTAAGAACAGAGCGAAAGCTACAGAGGAGTATACTGGAAGTGTGTTAAGATTGAGCAATAAACCCTTTGACAACAATAAATTCTACACTGTAAACTATGTATTTAACAACAAACTAATTAACACTGTTACCTTATGCTGATAAAATAATAATAATAATGATGGTGTCCACAATGCACAAGTGCTACTTATTAGTTATTTTTATGTGTTATTGTTGATATTCAATTTATGTTTAACAACATTTCACTTTATTTACGTTAAAATACGGAAAGGTTTTTTGTTTTTATGTGCTAGAACGTCGGCTGCAATCGTTATACAAGAATTATTGTAAACCCTCATGTGACACAACACTTCAAAGTTCCTACTAAGTGCCATCATCATCTTAGTCTTTGGCAAATAAAATAAATTTAATATCTTGCCATTTATCAAGCACAATTTGTCAATAGCAGTTAATGTTTGTCAAGAGCAGTTAATGTCCATAAATATTCCATTAGGTATTGCGCATTAGTGATTACTGTGACCTAATAGGACTCTTTGTGTGGTTAAACGATTTGTCACATGCCATGTCTTCTTTTTTTTTTTTTTTTACAGCTCAACAAACAGCAACTGCAAGCAGTGAAGGAGAGATTTCAGGCCTTTCTGAAAGGAGAGACACAAATTGTAGCCGATGAAGCATTCTACAATGCTGTGCGCAGTTACTATGAGGCAAGTCTTTTTATATTGCTTAACACCCTACTTCAGTTACAGAAACATTTAATCACTTTGCATGCATTTCTTTTTTTAGCTGTAAAGATAATTTGTTGTAATCGTTTGTGTGAAATGGCAAACTGTACTCACTGAATATTTTCGCTATTTAACATCCCCTTAGTCAATATCTTGTGGGCTGTTATCTGATTTAGTATGATATATTTTATAGTGCATCGACCATTTCTCTATTGAGAATTACTTAATTTGTTGTGGGATGATTTAGTTTGTTGTATTTTATAGGACTCACAGGGCAGTCAGAGGATAAATGCATCCCTGTACGTAATATTGAGAATATCCGTATATAAGACATAAGGCTCGAATAAGAAATTTTAATTCTTTGGCACTATACATCCAAAAATACTTACAGACTTGGATTGTCCTTTTTATTTTATTTGACACAACAGTAACAACAATCAATCAGAACTCAAGAAAAAATAGTATTCGCTTTACAAATCCTTTTTATTTTAAGGATCTGTGTCAGCTAGTGAAGAGAAGAGGTCTACTTGAACGGTACCTCAGCAAAATTTTCTTGAACACTACCTTTTGGTGTTGGTGATGCTTCTTGAGCTTATGCACTGTAAGTGTGTCTGCTACACTTCAGGGAAGTGAACTGTGGATATTTTTACTTGAGAAGATCCTCTGGAAAGCAGTGAAACATGCGTAGTGTAGCTGACTAATCCCTTACAGACAATGGAAAATTATGCATTGAGTTGCAGTGTTAAGTTGCAGTACTGTTTCGATTCACTGAGCAAATGCATCAAGAGCATATTTGACTTAAGGCCCAAAGAGCCACTATAACACACAAAGCAGATGTTGCAGCATTGATTGGTACATGCAGAGTGGAACCGGAGGGGGAAGGCTTGTACTAACCACATTTGACAATGTGCAAAAAAATAAAAGGATGGTGGAAAGTTGCTCAGTATCCTGGGCTAGATGTCACACTGTGGGGGCAACAGTGGATAAGGGATAACTCCCTTACAGGAGAGAAACTTGTGCAGATTGGAATAATTGACCTTAAAAAAAGACTTGGTCAGCCTACAGAGTTCATCATCATGCCCCACACATATGGAGATAGGATGACAGGTACAGGGGCAAAAGGAGGACTCTGTTAAAGGATATGGACCTCTGTTGTATAGTTCTAGGTTTTGAAAGATTGATTTTAGCTGAGCCATGTCTGTTGCCAAATCGTGAATTGGCATGAAAGTAACTATTTTCGAGGCTGCGCTTACAATTTGGTGCCTAATAAGGGTGTTTGTGACTAGCAGGGTGTTTAGGCTGCATGACTGAAATCTGATTTGACTACATATCAGGGTCTAAATCTGCTAGAGGAGGGTGCCATGTCAGCATCAGCACTGCCTCACCAGGGATGTCTGAGTCACTGCATTTTTTTTGCCGGTTGCCAAGGCGTTGAGCACATAACTGGTACCACTTTTTTGCCTTCCAAAAGATTTAGACACCAGCTGCACAATCACGAGGCTTGCAGTATGGCTAATAATTTATTTTGTATAGAAAAAAAATAAATCTGACCCAAGTGAAGAGAATGAGTGTATACAGTATGTGCACTATGAGAATGGCTGACTGTGTGCGTGTGCGTGTGTATGTGCGTGTGTATATATGACACAGACTGACAAAGGTGATGCACACGCACCCAGCCATCCACGTGATGTAAAAGAAAATGTGCTTCATCAGACCAGGCCTCTTTCTTTCATTGATCAGTGGTCCAGTTCTGATCCGCCAACATTGTAGGCGCTATTGGCGGTGGTCATGGGGCAGCATGCATAGTTGCACATCCTGACCAGTCTGCGGCTACTCAGCCACATACATAACAAACTGCAATGCGCCATGGTTCCGACACCATTAACATTTTTAGCTAATTTAAGTTACAGGAGTTCGACTACACAGGCCAGCCTTTGCTTTACACATGTATCCTTGGCTGCCAATGACCCTGTTACTGATTAACCGTTTTTCCTTTCTTGGACCACTTTTGGTAGGTACTGAGGAGGCCAGGAACATCCCACAAAGATGTATAAAGTACATTGAACAAGTCAGCCAAGGAAACTACAGCCAGTAGCTGATGACAGAAACATTGTCAAAGCTATAAAGAAAACCTCCAAATGAAACAAACACCAACAACCTCCACAGGGCAGGATGGAAGGTATCAAGAGCAACCATTTGAAAAAGACATAAAAATGTGGAGAACATACCACCAAATGCAAACCACTTATCAGCAGTAACAATCTGATGGTCAGATTGGAATTTAATAAATATAATAAATAATTATAAATAATAATTTATTATTTTAATAAATAAATACAAAAAAATTTGAAATGAGCCACAAAAGTTCTGGGACCAAGATTAAGCTATACAAAAGTGATAGAAAACAAGTATAGATAAAGAAATTACCTGTTTATGATCCAAAACATACAAATTCTTTGGTAAAACACACAGTGTCATAGCTTGGACTTGCATGGCTCCTTCTAGAACAGCTTCAGAGTCTTTACTGATGATGTACAGTAACTCATAATGGTAACAGCAGAATTAATTCATTCTTGAAGTCTACAAAAACCTTTAGTCTGCCAATTTACAGTACAAAGCAGTGTATCCAGTGGAATTGGAAGAAAAATCCTCACGTAGCAAGGCAATGACCCAAATTTCGCACCACTCGCATGCTACTTATGTGTGCAGGTTGGTCCGGGTTGGCGGCTATAGAGCGACAGAGTGGTTTCTCCTGGGCAACAGTTCCTGTGGGCTTTTTAATGTGGCTTAACACTTTGTTTGCTGTGGCGGCCAGCCAGCCCTGTTCAGCCGTCCATTAGCGCAGCCTCGACGTGAGCTCCGTGACTTCTAATTTCCACGCAGCATCTTGGAACACATCACTTTTTTCTTGTCAGCGGCTGGATCGCAAAAGCTGGTGCTTGGCGAGATGAAAGTGCCGAAGCAGTGCACTCAGTCCTTTGGACAAAAGCTGTGGACAAAGTTTTTTTTTTTTTTTCTTCTCCTGATTAATGGATTTTTCCTCTAATTTAGTCGTATACAATTCGCACCCGTCACTAGGGGTCTCCCACATCAAGGCTACTATTACCAGTCAGGGAGGGCCGAAGATTATCACGCGTTTCCTCCGAACCACGTGACGCCAGCCAACCCTTCTGGGTGCGCTCTCTCTAGGCCCACGGCTACGGGAGGCTACAGCCTCACCCGGGAATCAAACTAGCGATCTTCGGATGAGGGCGATCACTTTACCACTGCGCCAGTCGGGGGCCCCAAAGCTCACTTTTATAATATACAGTAGTGGGAGGCTGAGATTCATGCATTCATTCCTTGCCAGTCATGCCAAATCTAGTGGCCCCGCCCCCTTCACAAACCCGCAAAAGTTTACATTTTAATTCTTTGGCACTATACATCCAAAAATACTTACAGACTTTGATTGTTGTTACTGTTGTGTCAAATAAAATAAAAAGGACAATCCATCAGAACTCAAGAAAAAATAGTATTCGCTTTACAAATCCTTTTTATTTTAAGGATCTGTGTCAGCTAGTGAAGAGAAGAGGTCTACTTGAACGGTACCTCAGCAAAATTTTCTTGAACACTACCTTTTGGTGTTGGTGATGCTTCTTGAGCTTATGCACTGTAAGTGTGTCTGCTACACTTCAGGGAAGTGAACTGTGGATATTTTTACTTGAGAAGATCCTCTGGAAAGCAGTGAAACATGCGTAGTGTAGCTGACTAATCCCTTACAGACAATGGAAAATTATGCATTGAGTTGCAGTGTTAAGTTGCAGTACTGTTTCGATTCACTGAGCAAATGCATCAAGAGCATATTTGACTTAAGGCCCAAAGAGCCACTATAACACACAAAGCAGATGTTGCAGCATTGATTGGTACATGCAGAGTGGAACCGGAGGGGGAAGGCTTGTACTAACCACATTTGACAATGTGCAAAAAAATAAAAGGATGGTGGAAAGTTGCTCAGTATCCTGGGCTAGATGTCACACTGTGGGGGCAACAGTGGATAAGGGATAACTCCCTTACAGGAGAGAAACTTGTGCAGATTGGAATAATTGACCTTAAAAAAAGACTTGGTCAGCCTACAGAGTTCATCATCATGCCCCACACATATGGAGATAGGATGACAGGTACAGGGGCAAAAGGAGGTCTCTGTTGAAGGATATGGACCTCTGTTGTATAGTTCTTGGTTTTGAAAGATTGATTTTAGCTGAGCCATGTCTGCTGCCAAATCGTGAATTGGCATGAAAGTAACTAAGGGGTCGCACCCTTCGGAGCGAGCGAGGAGCAAAAAAAAAAATTGGGTCCATGCCCATCACAGGATTGCGCCATGACAATGTACAGCACAAACAACAGAACTGGTCTAGCTATAATTTCAAAGGAGTTTTTTTTAAAGCATTTAAATAAATGTACGAATGTTTCTGCTCTGTGAGATTATTTTATAATTAGTCATGGAGATAATGTGTACTTGCTATTTCAGAGAGCATTTATTCCTTCAGACAGTGCTGTGCAGAGCTGAAAAATTGCTTGCAGGTATGAATCCTATGATCCTTAAGAGATGAGTATCCAGCAGCAGATTTACGATCCACACTAAAGTAGAGCTGATGTAAATCTCCTGCAGCTCACATATTGAAAGGGCTTGGCTATTTTCACATCTAGTAGTCAAAATTCATCCGACTGTGGATTAGTGTTTAGTGTTTGCATGCTGTTACCCTTCAGGGCAGAGTTCTGAAGTATTTTGCCCAAAGCAAAAATGATATCCTTAGTCAGGTCCAAACGCTAGCAGCTTAATACAAAATTAATGCACAGCCACATCCATCTGAGCAAATCTCAACCTCCCTCTCTCTCTTGCTTTCTTTCTTCCCCTTCTCTCCTGACAAGCCAGGTTACCAAGCAACCTGTTGGATTCAAGAGCTAAGAATGGAGCTGTGATCTCTTGAGTTTGTCTACAACCTTTAGGAATTATGACTTTCATTCTTATCCATTCATGTGTCTGAGGTTAAAATATCAGTTTTTGGCTTTAGATCAGGACACTTCATGTTTATTGCTCTGTGTCAGTTTAAATGGAACATTGTACAACCCAGACATGTTAGTCAAGTTGTTGGATTGTTGTTGGTGTATTTGTCATGTAATGAAAGCTGGAGAATTCAGGCTTTTAGAAATCATCACTTCTTCAGTGATGTTTTAACTGGTTCTGGGAACATGGCAGAAATTTGGGGCTGTTGCAAAATTGCGGCTGTTTTACACCTGATTGTTTATTTTAATTAGATTGAATACAAATAAGATGTCACATGTGTTCACACTTGAAATCAAACATGTATTTGGTTAGCTGGGTTGAAATATAATTAAATTCTAAGGGTTGTAATAGGCTCATGCTTTGGGGCTGTTTTGCTGCCATCGAAACTTTTGCATTGCACAAAATGGATGTAATAATGAACCTATTTTATAATTACCCATAATCACAAATAATCAAAATTGACTGTTCCAACAGGAGAATGACCCAAAACACACATTATACAGTGTGTCCTCACACGTGGTATACTTGGGCAGGCCGCCCAAGTACAGTATATGTGCCGATATTGTTAATAATCTGTCCATCTGACAGTTCCCTCTCACCCTAACAGAATAAACAGGTATAGGTTGCCAGCTTCTGTAAAAAGAGTAAGAATATTGACTGCCGTGCATGCTTTGCAGAGAAACACAGTTTCGACACAGTGGCCGATCTCTTCTTTAAAAAAAAAAAAAAAAAAAAAACACATAAGCATTAACATTTAAAACTCAAGCAGCATGGATCCGTATGGCAAAACAGCCTTGAAACGATAAAAAAAAAAAAAAAACTGCTTGTACAGAAGTCCTGCTGGTGATCTGTTCACAACATGTACATTTTACTGCTCTCGAAGCATGAAAATGACATTGCCAAAATGTAGAACTCAGAAATTCACATTATTGTTATTATTATTATTAGGTCACAGAAACATCCAAAAACAAATGATCTTAAAAATCTGTGCTATTTTGACTAGGCAACCCAAATTATAAAAAATATTTTTAATTAAACAAATTAAACAAATTTCAGTTAATCGTGTTGCCTAGGTTAACACAGTTATAACTGGTTGTGGAAAGGATAAACTGGTCAATTTCATTTTAACCTTCCATAGCCTCAGCCATAGGAAGCCAACAGATTTAATTGAAGTTTAATTGAAGTTTTAATTTCAACTGTAATAAAAATTTTATCTGAAATTTAATTGAAGTTATTCAGCAAGAGTTCTTAAATATCTGACCAGAATTCTGCCACAAGCAGATCCTGTATTGAATTCAGAAAATCCAAAATAAATTAAACCATATGCTCCAAATTATTTTTTGTTTCGATTAAGAAAATATGTTGCACAATCATTCTTTTCAGGAAAAAGAGAGCAGTTCAAAAATTAATTTCTAGCTCAGCATTGCTATGACGTTCAAAGTCTGACTATGTAGGGCTGCCCAATATGATTAAAAATTCACATTGCCCGGCCTCCGAGTGGTGCAGTGGTAACGCACTCACCCTATCATCCAGAGTTCGATTCCCGGGTTATGCTGTAACCTCTCGCAGCCGGAGGTCTAGAGAGAGCTGATTGGCTGAGCTCTCTCAGAGGGGAGGGATGAGAGGTACTTAGTGGTCCCACATTAAATATGGCTCTACAGCCAATCAGGGGCGTCTGTGAGCTCACACAAGCGGAAGGAGTGGATAGCACTGTCTTCCAAGTATGTTACGCCGCTTCCAACGATGTGAGCGAGCAGTTTGAAAAAAAGCGGTCAGTGACGTCACGTGGTTCAGAGGAAACACGTGATGGTCTTCGGCCCTCCCGAATGAGGTGTGGTAGCTTAATGTGAGAACCCCCTAGTGACGGGGAGGAATTGGATACAACTAAATTAGGGAGGAAATCGGGGAAAGATCTACAAAAAAAAAATTCACATTGCAATTAATTTAACACACTTTGCAATAGTGATTTAAACTGTAAAATTTAACCATTAAATGTACGATTTAATTTTCAAACTTATGTATATAGACTAAAAACAAATAACTACTAACAGTAGTTGCATGGAAGCAACTTATAGTTCAAGTGTGTATTAGTTTCTGAAATCACTCTTTCACTACATGGCCACCGTGACCTTCGCTAAGTAGTATGTGACAACCTGTGATTTTCAATCTGTGATTTTCTTGTCTCTTCGACATTTTTCCTCTTTCGGCACGATGCCTGCAAGGGGTTTAGAATAATTATTAATATTAAATTTCAAAAAGGACCAAATTAGACTTTCCTGGTAAGCAAAACCACATACACCCCATTAGTTTAAAGCTAAGAATGCACTAATGAATGAGGCTTTTGATTGGACAGTTTTAGCATGAGTTTCAGAGTCCATAGTTTATCTTCAGCATACTTCAGATACTACACAGAATTACTGCCTATGCACACATTGCCTAGATTGCGACTAGATAATTGCATATTTTGTGTTTTCCATTTTATATCACAAATACCAGTAGTGTGTGAATTTATCATATACATGTATCTTGCGTTTACACTTGGCTTGTGTGAGATGTCTCATTGTGAAACAGGAAAAAGCACAGGAAAAATGGCACAGCAATGATGTGTATCTAATTTTGAGTATTTTTGTAAGATCTGTCAAATTGTCACTGCTGATTACAGAGCTATTGTGTGTAGATGAAGGCGCTGCCATTTTTCAGCTTTTCCCATGTACTTAAAATGCCAGTGTTGTAACAGGCTGTCATCACAGTTTGTGCCTCCATAACACGTGTTATCATGACATACAGCAAGACTTCTTGTGGATTATTCCTCTGTGGTTATATAGACTAAAGCTGACTGGGCTTTGGGGAAATTCTTTCATAAGAAAACTTTTCATAACAAAAAAAAAAAAAAAAATCATGTAGGGGAAAAAACATTAATTACTCAACTGCTGTTTGAAATGAAAAGGCATGAAACATTTCAGAGCCAAACGTCTCCTCTTGAAAAGAAAATTACTTTTTTGTGGAAGAAAAAGTAATTTACCTTATTCTTCTCCTTGTGCCTTTTTGCCATTTCTGGCTTTTCTAATAATAATAATAACAATAATAATAATGATGTATTGCCTCAGTCAAATTATCCACTAGCACTGAATTATTCTGTGTGGGGGCAAACTAGCCAATCTAGCCCACCTACTGTAGCGTTGACTGACGGCTCCTGCAGATTGAGATTTTTTTAAATGACATTTATAAAAAAAACAAGTCCACCTTGGCAATGTTGAGGTACTATATTGTGTGAGACAAGTAGATTTGATGTTGTTTGAAATTGTTAACGAGTAAGTAGCATGCTTTCACTGTTGGCTAAAGTAAACATTTTACAAGTTTAGGAGCTTTCAAAGGCGGGTTATTAAAATGCTAGATCAATATATAAGTGAATAACAAATGAAATGTATGGAGCATGTGCAGTATGTTCATCATTGTTTGGGAAATGTCTTAACCTTTCCAGTCTATACATTTTTTATTATGGTCTTGGTTGTGCTTAATGTTATTTTAGCAGCTTATGTAAAATTCATAAAACATGACCTTGCTTTACACTGCAGGTCAAATAATGATCTATATCTTTTATACCTGCCATTTCAAAGATCATTGATTTATGCCATTGGGCATGCGAGAGATTATGCAGTGATGTGCAAACAAAAACAAATATCTCAACCTCATCGTGTCTAGCAGCTGAGATTTACAACCCAAACTCAAGAACCTTTTGCTCAAAGGTGTTAATGGATGTTTAATGTATTTTGGATGTGTGCACTGGCACATATCAATACCCCTAACAGCCATTTATTTATCAAGGGCATCAAAAGAATTGTATTTTAAAAAGACAGCTTATCTCATTACTGAGGGTACATGTTGTTTCTCAGGCTATGCTGTTTACTTTGATACAGCTCTTAAAAACATCATCTTATTAGGAGATAAAGTACCCTGCAAAAATGATTATGGCAGATAATTAGCGAAAAATAATAGCAATAACTAGAAATGAATTGTATTAGGCCCATTATTCTGATTTCTTTCACTGCCTCTTGTGTGAAAAGGTTCCAACAACAGCCTGATGTTCACACTATGATGTCTTTTGGCTGCTGTAGTGGGATTTTATCATGCAAGAACAAGAGCAGAAGCTACACACTTTTCTTGTTGTTTTTTTTGCACGCTTGTGTGAAATCTTACACTGTCTGTATCCTTGAATATGGAAACATTGAAAATGTAATATACTTGTTTCCAGCCATGATGAAGTGAACCCCTTTCAACTGAATTTTTACATGGACCGTTGGAATTGTCCATACTTAGCCCCAGCCTCATCCCCGCTTTACAAAAACATTGACTGGCAGAGACAAATATTGAGGTTAATGTTTAGTGCATTGGTGTCTTCATACATTGTCAGTTGTGGTATCTTGTGCAATATTCTCAACTTCAGCCTCTCTACCCTCAGGTCCTTTAGCACATGGGGTCATTTGTACATTTTCCTTATTTCAAGCTTTAAGATCTTCCTCCTACGCATTTCTGTTTACCTTTTACCCACAGCATAATGAACTTTTGAATACAGTCACAAACTGAGACTTTTTGGACAACATATAGTCACTGGATTGTTAAATAATAGTATGAAGTATAATTAAAATAATGATTGCAGGTTTTCTCACAAGCAGTCGTCTACCTCGTCAGTCAAATGGCATCTTTCAGAAGGCAGACAGTTATTGACCAAGCTTATTAACAAAATACCAGAATCACTCAAGACTACCTACTAGTCTGTTCTTTGTCTGCCTAATTCAAACTTTCTCCCTTCATGTCTCTCTCTGAGGGTTTTTTATATTTACTACCTGAATGGTCCCATTTCGATTAATGCTTGTTATATGCCTTTGATTCGTCACATCCTTTACACGCTATCGTCTTCAGCCTTTTGCTTTTGTATATTTTATTTGTTGACTGTCCCTTCATGTGTGGTAACTGTGCACAGAGCCTCAGTGAGTGAAAAAACAGCCTTGTGGATTGGACAGTGAGGAACACCAATCAAGTTTCTCCACTGACAAGTTGTTTTCAATACAGTATATACAGTATAAAGCTGCTGTCATGAGTCTGTGCATCTCTATTTAATGTAAGCTAGCTTTTCCAGTTATTTTTTAGGAAAGCACTGGCCTCATGGATTGCCATTAGTTCCACTTGTATTGAGTGATTTTTTTTTTTTTTTTTTTTTTTAAATAGATGCTGCTGTTCAGCTTGTCAGTGTGTAAAAGCCTGAGAAGACGAGAGGTTTGCAACAGTGCTCATTGCCAGTGAAAAGACATTCAAATGGGAAATGTTACTTCTGTCCAGACTCCGGTGAACAGAATGAGATTTATTTTGCCATGTTAGATTGTCAATGTAAAGGCTAGACCATTTTTAAAAAAATGAAATCAGTATGTCAGTTTAATAAAATCGGTGTGTTAAACTGCCTCTGCAGAATTCATAAAACAGAAGAGGAAATGTCTTGATTAATGATTAGGAAAAATGGGATAAAAGATCACCCTAAAGGTAGCATTCTTCACATTTCCTACATTTCCTTATTTATCCTACAGACGCAGCTGCGTCTTGTGCTTTTCCAACTACATTGTGCTAAAACAGAATTTTTTAGCTTTTTTTTTTTAAACCTTGATCGAAGACATGGAGAACTGTCAGAAGAGATAAAAAGAAAGAGCGGTTTGAAAAACATCTATGAACTTCTGTTGTAAAATATATGCTTGTTTTATGCTGGAAAAGCCAATAGATTAAATATAATAGTTCATTAGCTGGAAAGGTCCATCCTGGTTAGAGCTCACAAGTCTACTGTAACTCAAAACTCTGTTCTTTACAAACCATGAAAAGCAGAAAAGCATCTTTAACATGAGTACCACTTGTGGATGGCCTACAACAGCAACATACGACTTCAGGTTCATTTCCTGTCATGCAACAACAGAAATCTAAGGATACGGTGAGTACTATAATGACGGAGAGGAAAGGGCTGAAAGAAACATGATTTTATTAATGAAAATGAAGGAAGGACTTATTTTTTTTCTTAAATTTCCTTTATACAGTATATCTGATCCAAAATAATTTATAAACCGTATCCATGACCTCTTTAATTAACACGCACTGTTATTAATAAGAGTCTGCTTTCTCCTTGACACGGTCTGTCTGACACTTTGTCTTTTCACGGACATGGCTGCCAAGTGGTTGTTTAACTCTACTCTCTAGAGTGGACTCTGTTGATATTGGCCTTAATAACACTATCATATGCTTTGAGCAGTCCTTTATCTTATTAAACTTCTAAATGAGAAATACAAGCTGCTATGCACACTGTTGCTTGTAAATAATTGAATAAGATTTTAATCCACCAATTAAACCAAACAGCAGGGTGAGAGGAAATCACCTGGTCGCCAATTCATTAGTAATAATGTCTGACATTTGTACTGTCACCGCATGAAGACACAAAATGTCATCCTGTAGCGTCTATACCAGTGACTGGAATATGGTTAATTGTTGTATAATATTTGCTTTTTAAATTCAGAGGATTATTACTAATATAGTATAATAATTTTTTTTCTGTAGATTTAATATGCATTTAATGCTGAATTATTTAAATCGGTATGCTAAGTCAAATTTCTTACTTTTTAAATATTATGATCTTAAATTCTTATTAAAATCTTTTAAAAAAACATTGTAAGATTTGTGTAGGAAGCATTTATTTTTCCTTGTGTATTCACCTGCTGTGTGCTTAAAATTAAAAGTAAAATGTGTGCTTTCACCTTTAAAACAGTGGTGTGCCTATTTTAAAATGATCCCCTTCAGCATTCTGACAGAAGATACTTTTTGTTATTTGTTTCCTCATAGATCATGGATAAAATTCAAATGCCTGTGTCAAATATAAGCCAAAGAATGATGCACTTTTGAGGCTCTCGCAGAGATGCTTCAGTGTATGATGAATATGGAGGAGAAGAAAAGAAACTGGCTTCATTGAACATATATACAGCACATTGAAATGTGTTTCTTTTTATGGCTTAGTTTGGAAGGAGCTGAAGTCAGAGCAGCAGTAATATAGCTCCTCTGCAGCAGCACGGCTTAAGGACCCAAGTAACGCAGTTTGGCAGTGCTGAGAATTTACATTTCAAACCTATTCATGAGTACCTCAAAAGTCTGAACCAGGGGTTTCAACTCAAATTTGTAAAGGTCCAGTTACATACTGGTCCAGATAAACAACTAACTTAGCAGAATACTAATATAGAAGACTGATAATAGTTACCCATCAATGCTTACCTATCAATGATTCCTATGAATATTGAGTCATATTGAAAGAAAGCCATATTGTGTCATATGAGCATTCAATTCAAACTGGGACCTTTTTGTTGTATAGATGTACATCTGGAAATGTCTTGAAACAAGGTCAGAACTGTGGAAATAACTCCCAGCCAACCAATGAGTGGATTGTGTATACAGTTCCTACTACCAGATCCTGACCTGCGAATTGAGTGTGCGTTCAACATACTGCCACTCATTGCATTCCAATCTGGGGTTTCAGTAGCCTTGAGCTCAGCCTGATGTACCCGTTTACTGTTGCATCAGGTGGGGAACACCGGTGACACGGCTGTGACAGAACTTTTGTTTTGGGGTGCCAGGTGAGCCGATTGTTAAGTTGATTAGAATCACTTGAAGTAATGGATTTTAGATTTATCTTTATCTATTGCACATCTATTGCAATACATATTCTTATTATATTTAAACTTGCTTTGCAAATTCCTCCTCTTCAAAATTTTGCTCCATAAAGTACACCAAAGATTACGACATGCTAGTAATATTAGTGAAAATTCCACCTATTAATACCTGGTATATCTGCTTTGCCAACCTGGAAAAGCAAACAGCAAAGTAAAAATGCACATGTAAAAAAAATATATATATTTTTGCTCTCTAGCATATTGTGTATATTTCATTGTTCATTACATTCCAGCAGGGTTCTACAGTATATACTCTAATGAACATGTATTAAAGTGTGCTGCTGCTTTGAATCGCAATGGCCATATCACGAAAAATAACCAGGCATATAATTTCCCATGCATATGATCATTGAGTCATAAAAAGGTAGTACTCATTCTTCTAAATTGTGTGACATGCATGTACAAAAGTGATATTGTTTGCTTTCTTCATCAGCTGTACAATTTGCAGGCTGTAAAAATGTCTGGAGTCAAACAATGGTATTATTGCAGCTTATGTACAATAGATGCCCATATATCATTCTATGTTATTATATGCACATAAAAAAAGATATATACTGTAATTAGACATATTTTGCATTTGCTTTAAAGTACAGTTGTTCAATTATGTTCAAAGCTGGCTGAAATAATTTTTCATTGCATTTTACAAACTTCAAGCCATAATATTTATATTGTTTTATCCAGTGATAAGGGATAAACATCACAATTTACCACATACTTATTCATGACACAAAGTGAAGACTAGTCCCCTGATAAGCATTCAAATTTGCAATGCCTTAGCTCATATTTTAAGTTTTAGGATCTTTCTGTAATCTCCATGAATGTATTTAATGTTTAAATTCTTCTGTACAGTATATTTCCCCCAATTGTATAAATCTTGCTCATTTATTGCTTATGTTGGCGACTGCTTTTTTCATCTGATCATGCACTGATGCAAGCATTAAGATGACAATTACCAGTACTTCCAGTTTTTAGGGAGAAAGGGACTGATGGACAGATGACTGTGCAGGAAATCAAACTCTGCTTTTGCTGGGGGATATACTGTAGTCCCTGTGGGGCTGCAATTTGCCCTGTTTGTTTGAAAGTTTTGCTAACCTTTTACACTACCTGGCCAAAAAGATTCACACTCACTAAGATTTCATTTAGTCGCCTTTAGCTTTGATTACAGCACACAGTGTTGCACAGAATTCTTGTGCTCCCAGAACAACTCTCACAATTTGATCATAACATTGCCTCCAGAGGCTTGTACAGTGGCCACTATGCATGATTGGTGCATCGCTTCATGCGCTTCCCTTCTTACACACCCACCACCCTGGTTTAGGGTCAATCTCAAGTGCAAGTTCAAGTAGGCTTCTATTTAACCATATACTGTACAGCAATCTGGACTCTTCAGACCATATGAGCTTTTTCCATTCCTTTTTCCAAGTCCAATCTGTGTGTACTGTATTGTATGCTCTTACTTTCACTATTACACATAGATATGATTTTTATTGTGGATTTTTTATTGCGCAACTTTCTTGCAGTTTTTGCCGTAAGTTGACAATTCAGCACTGTCCATACAGGTTTTAATAATGTGTTAAAGGGCTCTTAACAATACCGTTCCAATAATTTTGAAATTTATAAAATAAATGTAAAAAATAAATTTCTTAAAAGTAAACTTTGATCAGCTTTAAATCATTCAAACACCACAATCCTCACCAAACACAAACAAAAGCGCAAAACTGGTTAAAAGAGGTTAAAATAGGAATGTTGAATGTTGGCACTATGACTGGTAAAGGGAGAGAGAGCTAGCTGATATGATGGTCCTGATAAAGGTAGATATCTTGTGTGTACATGAGACCAAGTGGAAGAAAAGCAAAACTAAAAACATTGAAAGTGGTTACAAACTGCTTTATTAGGTTTTAGATATTAAGAGAATTGGTGTAGGTCTAATACTGAGGAAAGAGTATGCCAAGGTAGTGGAAGTGAGAAGAGTGTCTGATGGAGTGATGAGTATAAAACTGGAAGTGGAAAGGGTAACGATAAATGTCATCGGTGCATACGCTTCAGGTAGAATGTGATGTGAAGGAGAAAGAAGTGTCCCAACAGAAGAAAGATTGGTGACTGGAGCTGACCTTAATGGGCATGTTGGAGAAGGGAACAAAGGGGATGTGTATTTGTTGTGTAGGAAAGGGGCCCAGAAGGGGAATGTAGAAGGATGGGTTATTGTAGATTTTGCAAAAAAGGATGAAAATAGGCAGTGAATACATATTTTAAGAAGTAAGAGGAACACAGGGTGATGCAAGAATGGTGGAAGATGTACTCCGGTGGACTATCTGCTGTGTAGGAGATGCAATATGAAGGAAAACACGGGCGGCGTAACACACTCGGAGGACAGCGCTATCCGCTCCTTCCGCTTGCGTGAGCTCACAGACGCCCCTGATTGGC
>JAOVVA010000010.1:13126034-13136169 GCA_028565275.1 Leiocassis micropogon
CACCTCCACATCATTGCATTCAGTTTTTATTCACGATTTGTATAGTGTCCCAACTTTTTTGGAATCCGGTTTGTACCTCCTACTGTAGTTTGCCGACACCAGCCTTCCTATAACACTCGTACCACAACATTAAGAGCACATTGGCGCATTCTAACTGTAAAGTGTAGACACATTGTTAAAATGTACAGTATCTATTTCCTGTTTAAATAATATATTTTATCATGCAAATCTCTAAAAAAAAAAAAAATACCTCTGAGGAAGTTTTTTTTTTTTTTTTAAAGCCTGTTTGTCTTTTTATTTGTAATTTTATTTTCGAGTGCTTTGTCTTTTATAGACCTTTGTGTGTGTTACCATAGGCAAATAAGCTGTGCCGTGCACGGGGCTGGTTATTTTACAGAGGTATGGCTTTCATCAAACAGCAAGAAAGACAGTGTTTCTGTAACTTTAGCAAATCTGGTAAAAAGTTTTAATACTTTGCGAATTAAAAAAAAAAGAAAAAAGAAAGAAAAACATTTGAATACATCTTTAGAAAAAGATGAATAATGGCCACTGTGCTTAATTCGCACAACTTCTGAACAGTGTCTAAGCCAATAGCCGAAACTTTTGAATATTGATGTGCCCAATTTCAGGATTACATCCTTACTACTATAACTCAATCTGAATACAGCTCTGTGTAATTAATGTAATTAGGTCATCTTAATATTTTTGTCCCAAATATACTGTAGAAATGACAGAAGTACTGTAGTGTGGCTGTAAGCACAGAGAGTAGATGGAGCTTGGCTTACAGTGTACAGTAGGATCTTATGAGCACACATTGAAGTAAAGGAAAAACATTAAGTCTTGTTCTTGTTCCTTGTTCCTGCTTGATTCTAATTAGCTGAGACACCTCAGCCCTCTGGGAGGGAGGAAGTGATTAGTTCTCCCTGCAGGATAATAATTACAATCACTCATTTATACTGCATATGTGGGACACTAAAGAAAATGCATATAAAAATAAAAAACAACAAAAAAGCAGGAGGTCTGTGTAACTCTCAACCATAACTGTGGCTTGCTAGCTTTGTTTTTAACTGCTATAATGATTTTGAACATTATGAACTTACTATATCTTTCTTGTGTATATAAATTTCACATTTGACTTGTTCTTAAAATGCAATCCTAATTTGGACTTTGCAAATAATTCATGTTAATGGAGCCCAAGTGCATTTGCTCCTTGTGTGATCTGCCACCTTTCTTTATCTCGCACACTAGTTTCTCCTCATGTGGTGAAATCTGTGTGGGTTTAGTATGAACATATTTCTGTCATTTTAGAAGCAATGCAGCTAAATCGAGTTTGTTCCACCCCATTACCTCCTGGAAGAAAATGGGAATCATCCCCATCTGCTGCTTCTTGTATGTTTCATTTTGCTTCATAGTTTAAAAATGGCTCTAATAGTTAAAGAAACAATAAATAACAATGTAATTAAACAGACATGGTTAGTGTGTTACACTCTACATGTTATACATTTCTTTCACTCCAGCAGTCCCTTTTTCGTATTTCAGTCTTATATAATAGGTGAAAATAGATGTTTTGGACATTTTAGAGGTTTAAAGAGATCCATGACCCTCCAGAAATTATTGTTTTTATGCATAAACTAAATGAATCCTTTCATTTTTTTCCCTCCAGGGTTTTTTAAAGAGTGAGCGTGTGACACGAATGGTGCAGAGTGGTGGCTGCTCAGCCAGTGATTTCCGTGAAGTTTTCAAAAAGAACATTGAGCGCCGCGTGCGCAGCCTGCCCGAGATCGATGGTCTGAGCAAAGAGACCGTGCTAAGCTCCTGGATCACCAAGTATGATGTCATTTCCAAGGGAGAGGAAGACCAGCGGCGGTCACAAGTTCGCATGCCTTTTAGTGCAGTGTCAGAGCTCATCCTTAGTAAGGAACAGCTCTACGAGATGTTCCAGCAGATCCTGGGCATCAAGAAATTTGAGCATCAGCTGCTCTACAATGCTTGCCAGGTGGGTGTTATTCTCATGTTTTTGAATGTTATACATTTGTATGGAATAATTTTTTATGATTTATGGGAAATGTTAAATCGTATTATTAAAAGTTTTTTCCCCTGACTGTCATTGCCAATTCCCACCGATTTGGGGCTCTACTCTATCAAGACACAGTTACTGACTAGGGGTGGTTGACTAGGGAGGACTAGGTGAAGCCAGCCTGTTGCATTTTTTTCAAGTGCTGCTTATGCAGCAGTAGGGGGTGGCATGACTTACTTGAAGGAAAGTGCTGTTCACTCACTTCTGCTTGCGTGGGCTTACAGACGTGCATGATTTGCTAGTGTCACTGGGATTTATATGGGAGCTGATTAAGCTTATTCATAAACAAGCAAAACGTGATACATTTCTTTGTTTGAACAATTATGAACAATGAATTATGACCTAATTTTACCATTACTTGAAAATATTTCAGCTCTTTGTGTGGGCATTTTTATCTGACTAACGTCATTACTTGTGAGTAGTTGCTTCTACTCAGCAGTAGCACTCACCCTTTATTTATTCATTCACATTCATGTTGTTTCAGATTTCTTTCAGACAAATCAAAATTACTGATGAGATCCTGCATTATGTACTATACGGCGAAGGACAAATTTTTGCACGATTATAGAAATAAAAGAAAATTGTTTTACTGCAACATGTTATTTTTGCATTGTTATTTTTAAAAAATAATAATCATGTTTAAACAGTCTAAAAAATGCATTTTCTTTTATAAATAAGATATAAGGGTTGTTTATTAACTTGTTTTCGTTCAATTTGTTTTTCATCTCCTTTCAGCATTTCGATCCACTCAGGTGTCCCCTCAGCATTTCGATCCAACTTAATAACAGTACTCTAAAAATTTATCGGCAAAAACTACATTTTATGTATGCTTCAATGAAGAAACCTTATCAGTAACTTATATCTTGTGCTCAAAAATATTATATATAGTATATTATGTTGGTTTCTTTAACTTTTTTTTCCCTGAATCAAATTTGTAGCGAAAGTGTGGGCTCTTTGTTTAAATTCTAAAATAGAAAATTAATATGCAGTCTGGTGCAATCCAAAAACTTAAAAAACGACTAAGACGACTTTTTAAAATGTCATTACTTCTTACATTTTTCACTACATTGATGTGTCTGAGGAATGCCTTTGAGTGCCCTTTACCTTAATTACCTGAAGTCAGGTGGTTTTACCAATCACTGCCCTCTTTGAAGATCTTCCATAAAGGTCAGAGAAATAATCAGCTGGTTCTTGGATGTTATCTGCCACAAGACCTCAAAAGGGAACGTAGGAGTAAAAGAGACTTGGTTAGCAGTCTTTGGGTTTCTCTGCCGTTTGGTACATTAGCACAATTAGCAGAGCGAGCTACATATTACGGACATACAGGCACTTTTAGTAACTTTTGCAATCCATTTCCAGGGATACTGAGTGGCCTTACAGTAATTGCCTGACACAGTTGTGCTTCTTTGTCTCTGCACAAACAGAACTGGGGAAAAGAGTTCATTAAGTACATTATCCAAGATTTATTATGTATAGGTTGAAAACAATAAATGGAAGATTCCAGTAGCATAGAATCAAAATCTGAAAGTTTGCTATACAATACAGTTAAGGCATTTATATAGTGCACCTGAGGCTGTAAAAGTGCTTCTCTTAGAGCCCGTGCCTTTTTTGCAAGAAAGAAGCCCCTAGTCCAAGACTGGCATAAAAAAGCCAGACTAAAATTTGCGGGTGATCACCAGCCTTTCGGAAGATGGAGGAAATAGCACTAATCTTTTGATATAGAATAAAAAAGCATTGATACTGTGAAGCTTGGAGATTGCAGCATCATATTGTCAGTCTATTTTGACAGGATAAGCACGGGGAGTTTTGTGACAAAGATTTACAGTCAGGTAAGCTAAAGCCTAAAGACTGAAAACTGGTAACTGCTCACATCCAATCAAATGTCCTGATCAGCTTTAGCCCTACCTCAAAATAATGACCTGCAATCTGCCGAAATAGTTATTCAAAGTTTTCAGACATGCCATGAGTGGCCATGTATGGGATGTGAAAAATATCAACATCATCATTGCTATGATAGTGCTGATTTCTGAAAGTGCCAATGTCATTGTGTGTGAAGGGCCCTCTTGTTGAGGGATTGTTGGGGCCCAAGCACAATGACATCAGCAAGAAGACGTCATGGCTACTACATCATTGTCATTGCTATGATAGTGCTGATGTCTCTGAAAGTGCTCATGTTATATAGTTTACACTTAGTGTTCACACTCTCTTGTGCAGTTTATATATTTTTAGTGCTGTATTATTTTTGTCTTAGGAACGAATTAAATTTGTGAAACGAGGATCCACTGTATATATATTTTTTTCCACCATTCGGGGCTTTTGGGAGTCTTAACATGCCCAAACACTCATAAAAATGGTCAGACAGAACGCAATCTACTGACAATAGGATGCCTGAGAGGCCTCACATGAGATTTTGCTGCATAGCTCATACACACTTGCATGTATGCACGCGAAACCTGGGACACAATGTGTGTGTGCGATTGTGCGTGTGTGCGATTGTGCGTGTGTGCGATTGTGCGATTGTGCGTGTGTGCGATTGTGCGTGTGTGCGATTGTGCGCGTGTGTGTGTGTGTATTACAAGTTTCTATGGTGACATGAAAACTACCTTCGATGTCTTAGCTGTACACCACAGTCAGGCAGAAATTAGGATTCCCTGCCTTAATTTATCTATATTGTTTTTTTTAATGTAATGGTGTAATAATTCTGTTGGGATTATCAAGTTAGGCATGGTCATTCTCTCCTCTTGTCAGAGAAGTCCCACTGAGTTCCAGAACTACAGCTCCCATTAGCCACCACTGGTCATGTCGCTGATTATATTTAGACCTGGGTTTGTGTTAACCAGCAGTTCATAACTATAATTCCTTTTATTGTTTTGCATGTGTTCATGACGATTAAAGAGGATTTGCCCATCGGCTTTGATAAAGTCTGACAAGATGCAATACCACAATGAACACAGCAGCCATATACAGAGCAGTGCATGTTAGGTGAGTGGCGGCGACCAAGCGGGGAGCATGATACGGCGGATTTAGGGCAGAGAGGCTTTTTTAAATAGGAGAGAGGGTCATGCCATGTCCTGTTTCACTTTAGTTCCGGGAACTCTTACACCATGAGCTTGAAACATTCCCAAGCCCAACTGAAAATGCATGCATGACTTGCAGAGTCATCCAACACTTTTCAGTCAGAATGACCATGGCGATTTGAGTGGAGCAGGATGCAATCTTAGTTAGAGTGCTTAGTGATAATGAGCAGAGCGGCCTGGTCCGACTTTGAGTGGGGGAGCAAAGAGGATGAACAACTCTGTGAGAGGAAATTCTTAATGCTTTACTCTGCTCATATGCACTGATACAAAGTATATTCATGACTTCTTAAATGTAAAACTCTCTAGATGCCTAAGAGAAATAGAAAAAGGAGTAGGAATAGAAGAGCTTTTTTCTGTTCCATTTCCTTGAATTGATTTTATTAGTGATTAATGAACAGTGTTGGGGGACGTTACTTTTTAAAGTAACTAATTACATTACAAAATTACTGTCTTTAAAAAGGAATCAGTTAGATTATTTACATTACTGCATTACTTTCTGATAAAAGTAACTAGAGTACTTTTCCATTGCAGAAAATGAAAACTCCTTTGTGATTCCTCATGCATGTTGTTTTAGTCAAGACCTTTATAATTATTCTACCATCAAATTAAAATTGTATTTGTCACATACACAGTCATACACAGTCATACACAGTGAAATGCTTACACGACCGCCAGTGACTTTAAAAGTAAAAGCTTATTTATAAGAAATAAATATGAATAAAGAGGAAATACAATAGAAAATAAAATTTAGCTAGATAAAATTAAGTAAAAATATTTCTGTACAAATAAAAATATTCTGTGCAATAGAAAAATATAGAAAAAAATGGAAATTTTTGTGTAAATAAAGAAAAATGACTGGGGGGTGTGCAAATATGCATGAAAGTGACTTATTATTAAAATGACTTGTGTGCATGATCCAAGAATTAAACATAAATATGAAGCCTGCATGAATGTGTCCATAAGTGTCCATGAGTGTCCAGGATGAGTGCGAGAGCCAATGTCATGATTGTGGATGTTTTAGAAAATGGTATTAGTCCTGTGTGGTGTTGTGGTTGAGAGACCTTATCGCCTGCTGGAAGAAGCTCCTCCTCAGTCTCTCTGTGTTGGCCTTCAGGGAGCGGAATCGCTTTCCAGACCACAACAGAGTGAACAGTCCATTGTTGGGGTAGCTGAGGTCCTTCATGATCTTCCGGGCCTTGGTCCAGCACCGCTTGCTGTAGATTGAGTGCAGGTCAGAGAGCTTGGTGCAGATGATGCGCTCAGCTGATCGCACCACCCTCTGTAGAGCTCGTCTGTCCTGCATGGTGCTGTTTCCGAACCAGGTCTTGATGTTTCCAGTCAGGATGCTCTCTATGGTGCAGGAGTAGAAATTCCTGACCACCCTGTAGGGCAGTCTGAAGTCTCTCAATCGTCTGAGGTGGAAGAGACGCTGCCGGGCCTTTTTCACCACGGTGTTGATGTGACAGGACCATGACAGGTCCTGCTTAATGTGAACACCGAGGTATCGGAAGCTGCCCACTCTCTCCATTGGGCTCCTGTTGATGACGGGAGTCTGGTAGTTCCCCTCCTGCTTTGTACTAAAGTCCACTATCGGCTCCTTTGTCTTGCTGACGTTCAGGAAAAGATTGTTCCTCTGGCACCATTTCTCCAGATTTCCAATCATCACGCAGCGAAGTTTGGTCCATAGTCTGTTAAGTACTAATACCCCTATCTCACCTACGCAGTTTCGCGCGGTGGCCATAAGTACGGTTCATCATGATTCACCGTGAGTTTTGGCGCTGTGATTACGTTTTCATCTTTCCGCATGTTAGTCCTCGCATAGTAAAACCGCATAGGTGAGATAGGGGTATAACAGCAGGAATAACAGATGGGGGCGGGTTATCGGGGCGGGGCTTGTAGGACGATTTACACACTCAGGATTTACACACACACACACTAACGGATTGGGAATGACTGCTGTCTGGCTCACGGATTACATAAATTGTCTGAATAACGGATTATATTTTTGAAAAAATTTATAAATAACTGAGTATTTAAATGGCAGCCCTAACGTGTAAGATTACATCAAAAAAAGTAATCCAAGTACTCTAATCAATAGTGACAACATAAGAAGCTGAATAAAGACTTCATGCTATATGACACATAAATTGGCTTAGTCAGATTAACGTATTGTCATTCATCAACTTGAATGAATAATATTTATAATACCAGGCTGTGTTATTACTCTTTCTAATAATTTGATTATCGTAATTCTATAATTTTACACCTGTGGTTTAACTGTCTGTTCCATCAGCCAGTTTCAAATGATTTACATGAAAGTATATAGTAAATTGAAGATGGGGAAAATCTGAAACAATTGTAGAGTGAAGTCACTGAACTTGTGATTGAGTTAATGGCAGATAAGTGCAGAACTGTGTGAGTGAGAGTGCTATATAGTAGCAGGGAGAAATCTCCCTGGAGTATAAATGTAGAATAAATGACAGTCACAGGGTAGGGATGGATGGAAAAATGCTAATGGATGGTGTCGGTTGACAGAGTGAATGACAAAAAAACATTTAGCTGGGTGGTTGTTGTGGAAGGGCCTTAAGAGTGACAGTATGTGACTGCAGGAACTCCACAGTGACAGTAAAAGACAGACTGAGACACTGCAAAATTACAAGGATAAAGAGATAAATAGGAGATACACAGGAGAACAATAAGACAGAAGATTAAAGTGCTCACATAAGCACACATGGGGGAAAGGCTAAAGAACCATATTCACAGCTAGAGACTTGGGTCTGAAAGTTAAGTCAGTACTAACACAGGCAAATTTATGCATATTCAGAGAGGGGTTATGCATGTACTTAAGCAGATTTTCTGGGTGTGATATTCAGACAATACCAGTTCTCTGTGTGTAGTTCACACCTATAGCGCCTAGACGACCTCCTTTAAACACAAACACAAGCCTGAAAAAATCAGGAATAAAAATTGCAGACTTGTCTTATAGTAGCATGGACCCATTTTAAAATAAAATACTGACTAATATGATAATAGAAGATGGCAAGCATTTAAAAAAAAAAATCATATGTGATTAAAAATATGTGGATACACTTTTTTATGATTGTGTTCGTGTTTTCAGGCATTCTAATTGCTTTTAAGCAGCAAAATATTTATTACAGACATGCAATTTCGGTAGACAAACATTTATTATTAATGGGACGATCACTGAATCTAGATAAAAGCAATCTCCTGTTCCTTTTTAAGCAACTGCTAATGGAAAATAAGGGGTGGGTTGTGAAATTTGGCTCAGATTACTTATATTGCATGTGGGTTCCAGGTGACAGTCTTCATTAGCAGTGTGCAGATCAGGGACATTTTTACCACAAAAACCAAATTTTTATTTTTCCCGATCTCCAAATGATAGGGCGAGCACTTTACCACTGCGCCACCCGAAGGTCAAAAAAACAATTGGGTAATTGGGTTGACAGAATTTTACCCATCAAAGAAGCACCGAACTGTGTGGTTTAACTAATTATTCATCAACCAGTGATCGATTATGAAATGGTTACTGACTCCCAACAATAGTGGCAGTAGAATTGGTCATATTGACGGGCACAGTTTTTTTTTTTTTTTTTTTTTTTTAACCTGGCAATGTCATTATATGCTACCTTTGCCACTAGTCAGTTTGTGAAATTTCTGCCTTACTAGATCACCCCTGTGAACTCCAAATGCATTTGCTGTGAAATGGACGTGCAGGAGCCCAGGATGTGGTAGACCATACACATACTCACAGAGCAGGGCCAATGAGTTCTAAAGGATGTACCTTGTAAAAATCATCTTATGTTGTATCACTCAACAACTGAAGATCAGTATGTGCGGTACCAAGCGTCAGCTGGATTTGTGTGAAGCACACCGAGACTGAACTCTGTAGCAGTGAAAATGTGTTCTCTAATGAATCACACTTCAGTATCTGGAAACAACATTATGCCTGAGCTCACAAATGCTCTTTTGACTGAATGGGCACAAATTCCCACATTTACAAAGTCTAACGTTCCCAGAAGAGAGAAGTCTGTTATAGCCGTAATCGCTATGATCACAATTCACTGCCACTTTGGTTTACTTTAATAACGACATAATTATTCCAAATCTTATTCAAAAAAACATTTGATCTAGCACATCCTTTCATTTCACATTTTATGATCATATTTTTGTATTTAAATTCTCGTTATGCATGTGCAACTTAATAGTAAATATTAATTAAAAAAATACACAGTGTAATTTTTTTATACTGTACATGTGCACACACCAAAGTATAGAAAGGAAATATATTTTATAAATTGCAGCAAGATTTTAGATGAGTGGAGTGAAGAGGGTCGTGATCTTGTTGGGCATGTGGACAAGTAGATGCCAGCTGATTTCCTGTGAACAGGGAATTGATTCACCCTGCCATACTTAACTGTGGCCCTATGTGTCTAAAGAGAGAGAGATCTCCCACCATCCCTTGCTCTCATCTCCACCTCAAACCTGCCATCAGCCTCGGAATGATTGCCTTTAGCCTTTGCACCCCGTTGCTCCAGCACCCCTGATTAACTAAAACCAGTCAAGAAGTGTTCATTAATTTGTGGCATATCTGACCTTAGGAAATGAAAGTGATGAGTAATTTCCTCAAAACTGACATGTGATTATTTTACTAATCAATCATTATCTATCCTGGTATCATGTCATGGTCAGTATCTTTGGTGGGCAGTGGTGACTCAAATGGTTATGGCTGTGGGGTCAGGGGTTCAAGCCACTAAGCAAGGCCCTAACCCTGTCTGCATCAGGGGCTCTGTATCCCCAGCCTCCTAACCAGTGTTGCCAACTATTTTCAATGGAAAGTAGCTAAAGTCTGCTCGAAAAGTCGTCAAATGTCGCTAGATGACGTAATGCGTATATTTGCATATTGATGATGTAATTACGTCGTATTTGCATTCTGCGTGTTTTCCCTAATCCTTCCTCACGT